>WEZZ01003854.1:1031-12388 GCA_013400585.1 Chloropsis cyanopogon
AACATGTTTTTGCTGTAACATTTTTCTAGAAAAGACTCCAGTAGACATGATCCTATCAATTAAAACAAGCAATTAGAGAAAATCCCCCAACAATTACCTGTTTGTTTTCAACTCGTGTAGTATCTTCTTGTAGGATGTAACCACATCCTGAATTCTGTGAAGTTCTTTTAATTCACATGGACAATGTTCATCTATCAACGTCATCAGGGCCTCATTTAGCAACTGAATAACTGTTAGGAAATTCAGATTTCCATCTTCATATAAATTCCCTGTACAAAACTTTACGTAGAGCAAGCAATTAAAGAAATAATTAGTGAACAGTACCAATATCAGAAAGTTATGTCTTCTGTAGTCAGTGCCAGGACATTGTATATGTTATACTAGATTCAGGTCCTGATAGTTTCATTTTTCAAAAAATACATTCTAGGTTCAAGCAATACAAGCCAAGAAAACTCCAACAACGTGGTATTCTGTCTGACCACTGCCCCAAAAGATATGGCACAAACAACACCAATGCCATATACTACAGAATGGAAACAAAAGCCAATTAGTTGAAGCACTAGTTAACCTAGTCAACATAATTTTAATGTCTAAACAACAAAAAAGTCAAGTACTATAATCAGGCAGACTTATCAATGTATTTACTAAACTGAAAAAGTTAATGGGTTTGACATAACAAATACAAAACAGCATTATAACAACTCTCTGCATATGAATTATACGTTTTTAATGCATCCTTCCACAATCATCTCTAATAATCCATTACATACTTGTTTAATTTTTTAAAGTATTTAATTGCATCTCTGGGGACTAAATGAAAGCAGTTTAGCATATCCGCAAGAAAGACAAAACCCACTTACTCCATATATGTTACTTTCAATTCTGTAAGTCAACAACCCTGGAACATGCAAAAAAACATCAGTTCCATCTAGAATACATGGGTTAACACAGTCTTCAAGTACAGATTCCACAACTTCCTTTTCCTTTTTCAGAGATGTCAGCATTTCCACTATAAGTGTCCACATACTGCGGACCTTAATAGGAAAGGAGAAAAATAGTCTTAAAATGTTTGCTGTAATACCTATAATGACAGAGTATCAAAACAGCATGAAGGCACATCAAAGTGCTAGCATAATCACAGGTAGGCAAATGCAAATAACAGTATCTGACAGTAGGTATTGCAGAAATGTTAGAATTCAACACACTGCCACAGCAGGAACAAAATGCTCACCTTCTGAATTCTCTCAGCTGTGTCATTTTTGTTTTGGTCTTTTCGTTTCATCCTATATGCACATGCAAAACAAAAGTTCAAGCGGACTACAGTGAAATTATAGTTCATATTTCATAAAACTGAGCATCTAATCTATTTCATTTATCCTAACTTAGTTACAAGGAAAAGCACTTACCTGAGAAACTGCTTCTGCGCAACTGCATATTTAGACTTTGTGCGCTTTATTTTTCTAACTAAAACCCTAGGAAAAAATTCAACGGTTAGTACAGGCTTATCAGAATTGCTTACAGTCACTAACCAATTGTGTCCATTCTTTCAAAATCTACATACTGAGGCAGTTGTTTCTTATAACCAGCAGCAATAAGTAAGTTACTGTAAGTACCTACTATCAATGTGAACTACAAATATATTCAGCCATACAGTACTTAAATCCCTCTTTCAAAAGACTAGAGAACAGAATACTGGAGTACAAGCAGCCGGACTACAGAAGCTCTTTTGTCAAAGCGCTTTTATTGACATTTTAAGCATGCAAAAACATAGTAGTCTGATTTTCAAAAACACTGGGTGCCCAAATCATGCTGCATTCAAAAGGATCTTCAGAGTTCTGATGCATTGTCAAGAATGAAAAAAAACTATAAAGAATTACTTTTTTGAAGGGTATCACTCAAATGGTAAACAGTAGTAGTATTTCCCAAACAAGGTCACAGGAGACAAAATTACAAAAATCAAAGACATTTAGGAGACTCTGACCTCTGGAAAATGTATTTTTGAGCCTTCCATTGAAAGCAGAGCCTTTAATTATGCTACTCATGGTCTTGTCAAACCAAGTCTTGAATATTACCAGGAACTGAGATTCCACTTCTGAGGACAACCTTTTTCAGTTTAATTGTTCTCACAAGAGTTTTTTTTTAAAATCTCCAGATGGAGTTCTCCCCTAAACACCTGTTGCCTTGTCCTGCCAGGACACATTTTGTGAAGCGTATCTCCATGTTCTCTACAACTACTTTTTAGATACCGAAACTCTGATTAAACCCCTAGCACCACCTTTTTCAAGCTAAACAAACCAAGTTTCTACAGCTTTTACCCATACATTTCACACTCTGAAACCCTTTTATCCACTGCAGTCCTCTTCTAGTATCTCTCCCATCTTTCACTCTCTACCTTCAAGCGAGCTGATCAAAACTGAACACAGTATTCCACATGCGCCATTAGAATTTCCAGCTCCAGCCAGCAACTAAGTACCACACAGCTGCCCACTCACTTCCCACCTCCCCAGCACCAGCAGAATAGGAAGAATCTGAAAAACGGTAAAATTTATGGACTGAGATAAGAAGAGTTTAGTAACTGAAATAAAAATACTATAACACAGTATAGTGTGTAGTAACATTTACTGTAAGATGTAAAGGATAAAGAAAGAGTAAAACTGAAGAAAAATGAGTGATGCATAATAAAATTGTCCACCATCTGTTGACCAGTGCTCATTCCCCAACAACGTGGTACGCTGCTGGTCCTGACTACCAGGACACTCTGCTGACTCACGCTCAGCTTGTGGCCCCACACTACTCTCACTTCCAACCTGTGAGACTTGCAACTTACCATTTTGTTCAGAAGCAGATCTAAATCCTCCGTGTCCGTGTACTTCCACTTCCTAATAACATACTACAGGATTCTTTATTCAAGCTCCTAGCAGGCTCTTGGAGCTTTAGCTGAACTTTGGCCTTCCTAGATACATCACTGCACACCTGAGAAATATTTCAGTATTTGTGTCTTAAGAGTCAGTTCCATATACATCTATATTCCATATGTTGCTGTCTCAATCAGGCTGGTTGGTTCCTTGTTGCACCTGTTTCTTTTTTGACTTAAGGAGACGGATCACACGCGAGCTTGAGGAAGGATCTCTGAAAGTATCCTATCACTCACGAACTTTCCTGCTTTCCACAACATACCTCCTACAGTTGCCTAGGCCAGTGGAAATACACTCAAATTAAAAGGCCAGTGTCATCAGTTTTCCTCCTGTCTTCCTCATATTCCTTTGCATTTAAAGTTCTACAGTTTTGGCTGCAGTGACCCTGTAACATCTCCAGAGAAGAAGTTTCTCTCATTTACATGCAGTGTAAAGGAGAGCAGTACCACTCCTACTCAGCACACTTAGTGATTGCATCACAAGGTCATCCCCTAGGTACTCCCATTTCTTACATCGCTAAAGCAGCACACTGAACTACTTTCCCAGCAAATACCAGGCTAAGCTGAAGTCCTCTGTAAGAATCAAAGTCAGCAGAAACCCAACACAAGGTCTCCCTGGATGCTAAACCCTCATTGTCCTGGTTTAGGACAAATCAGGGGAAAACCTCCAAAAGGAACCCCCTAGAAAACAAACCTCCACCACCCCTCCCCCCAGTTCTAGGTTTGGGAAGGAACTCTTCGGAGGAAAAGTAGAAAAAACCTGTTTATTGATAGACAAACAAAAACACTCCCCAACACAAGGAAAAAGAAAACAGCCTCAGGTGATACTTATGAGTCTTCTGTGAAGGGGAGGGCACAGAGCTTCTCTCGCAGACTCCGGAGATCCCAGATATTCCAGGTCAGGTCCGGAGCCGGTCCAGTGATCTTCGGGGGTGGGGGGGGAAGGAAAGGGAGAGGAAGAGGGAAAAGGGAAAAAAAAAGAAACGGCAAAAAAAAAACGGAAAGCGGCGAAAGCCAGCAGCGGCAGAGAGCAGCAAAAGCAGCAGCGGCAGAGAGCAGCCAAAAGCAGCAGCGAGCAGGCCAAAAGCGAAAGCAAGAAGAAGCAAAAGTCCCGCTGCTCCAAAAGAGCCCGCCGGGGCGGGGGAAGGGGAGGCGGGAGGCAGCTGTTAGACATAACACAGGGACCCAGTTTGACGATTGGGATACAAAGCACGTCAACCCAGGACATTCATCCAAAGGCATGAAACATGACTGGTCCTCTTGTATGGAGCTATACTACATGCACATACACTACTGACATGCTCTTTTACCTACAGTGCAACCCCTCGCCCTTTTCTGCCATTTATTAAACAACTTACAGCTGTCTCTGACAGTGCTCCAGTCATGTAAACTATCCCACACAAATTCTGTAAATTCTGCTGATACAGAACTCTACGCTTGCAGAGAAAGTTCCAGCTCTTGACATTTCTCAAGCTGGGAGTGTTTGCCATAAACAAGAGCTAAGAATAACATTCTTTTGGTAAAATGATTAAGGTTTGAGTAAATAAATGCATGTCACAGTCAATAAACAAAACCCAATGCTCCATCTTGAGAATGTTGTATTTTAGAATACGACCCTTCAAAAGAAATCCTAGTGCTATATACATAGAATTCCCTGGCCATTTTAATGCCCAAGTAACATATAGCATCTCCTAAATGATTCATTTCTTTAGACCATTATGCTTCACGAAAGATCTACCAGCAGTAGACCTGATGAAAGAAGGCAAAGGGGAAAAATGTGGGAGGAGTTCAACAGAATGAGTTCTGCGATGTAAAGCACATGTAGACTTCAAATCATTTTAAAAACACATACAAAAGTCAGCTTTTATGGAAAGACTCACTTTCTTTTAATGCATTACTTACTTTGCTTTTTTCCTATATTCTTGAAGAACAAAGTCTTGCCTTTGAAGATTCTGCAGCAGTTTACTGTATGCAACTCTGTGTCTTGCCTTTGCTATGTACATATCCCTAGGTTTCCACATTACAGCTTCAGCAAAAGGTATACCAGTGCCTAAACAGAAGTCAGGGTTTGGATTACATTATTTGCTTTTAGCAAACGGACAACTTCCTAATCTACCTAGATCGAACCACAAGAATCACAAATCAAGATGCTCATTTTTACCTGGACTGAAATAAAGCCTGCAGTGTACTGCCTCTTTTGCCTTTTTTTCTGTTGTATACATCTTCATTCCCTCACTCTCACTCCCCTTCTACATTCTTTAGGTTACAATAACACAAGATGCCTGAAATAGACAGATCTCATCCTTCAGAATTCCTCAAGTTCCGAGAAAGAAAATAGTGTAGCTGTCCAATACTTTTGGACCAAACCATTGCTTGTGTGGGTAATGGTGCAGAGCATTGCACAGGTGATCCTTGGAACAAGACCCATAAAGCAATAGAGAGCAAAACCATCTGCATTGTTCTATCAGCAGCAGCCCCATGCAAATGCACAGAACCCTGTGAAAGACTCTGACCTGAGCAGCCACCTAAGAACTACTCAGAGCTCCTGTCATATATTAAAGACTTGACAGATTTACAAACATAACATACGAAGCATTTTTATTGTCCCACACAGCTTACCTACAGAGAGCTTTTTCATGTCCTCAATCATTACGTATCTTGCAAAATGGTAGAACATGTGAACAAATTTAGCACCACCAGGACAAATCAGTGCGGAAGGTGTAATTTGTGGAAGACTTACTTCCTTCTTTCTCTAGAAAAGTACAATAATTTTAAAACTAATCTGAGAAGTAAAGCATAAACAACAGCTATCAAAGACTTGACTGCATACCAAAATGCTGCAGGTTACGCACTAGCAAGCCTGATGCAAAGCTGAATGACTTTGCCACCACTGCTAACACCTACTGCAGTCAGCAGAAGAGAATAAAGCTTTTTCCAGTGTTCCCAACACCTACTCACTTCTGCACACTAGACGGTTTCAATGCAAAGACTGAAATCAATGTTGGATAAATGTTAAAAATTGGTGCCCTCCTCATTCCTAACTGTTAATCACTATATTTGAAAACACATTCAAGTTTTCTCTCATATTTTCTACTGAAGTCATGAATCAGTGTACTTTAAGCATATTTAAAGACATTGCATCATTACTTTTCATCTTATCCACTATTACTAAAATACTGAAGTGTTGGGCAACATAAAGACAAGATTTTTAGAACAATCATTAAAACAAAGGCAGCATAAGAAAGCAACAAAACAACCAGTGATACTTGAAGCAGTCAGTTTTGCTTTGTCTTTAAAAAGCTTGGCTTACATTTTAGCCCCCTTCTCATATACAAGAAAATATTATTAATTAAGTTTTTCATGCATGTCAATCAGCTTTCACAATAAGAAACACCTTCCCAGACAACTTAAACAAACACCCCTCAAGCTGAAGAAGTTATTCTCAGCCAGGGCTAATGGACTCTAGACTTGTATTTAATCAACTACTGTTACCCAAAAGCAAGCCACAGCAGTTTTAGGACCCAACTAGGTCTCTGTCTTCTAAATTCCCCAATGCTAACATCTTCAAGGAAGTCCAAGATAAATTATATGAAAGAATATACACAGCAAAACTGAATCATTTGATAAAAAATTCCTTATTTAAAATTCTGATATAAAACAGTTCCCTCCAAAAAAGAGTAAGGTCACAGAAATCAACTTCCACTTTCCATAATACTCACTGAAATTTCTCTTAGCCACAGACAACAGTGTTTCCTAAATCGAGGACTTGCTAGTCCTGTGGTTCCAGATTGCCTTTTCATTTAAAAAGGAAGAGGAAGAAGGAAAAAAAAAAAAAAAGAAAAGCCATGTCAAAACACATTCAAATATTCAGATTCCTAATTAACCGCTGTAAAAACAAGAATAAGACACAGACTTCTTATTGATGCCAAGCCAAAAAACGAGGGGTATATACCCTAGACCAAGAACAGAAAAAGGTTTGTCAAATGACAATGTTTTCTTTATGTAAGTTAATTACAGATTATTTCAGAGAGAAGTTTGCCTGCAGTTATTTCTAACTCAGGACAAGGGAAGAAGAAAAAAAAAAGAGGCCAGAACCCTGACCATTTTCTTATCACTGGTCTTCCTCCTGCCATGTCTTCAAACATGCAAGTTGAAATAGCTGTTATACAAAAAAACTTTTAAAGAATACAGGATTCTTGCCATGTGGAAGGTCCTGGAAACAATCCATAAATGGCAAATGTTATTTCCTGCTTGGTCAGAAAGAATGGGATAAGTAGATCATTTATCAGCTATTAAAATTTATATCACAGTTGCCAAGCAACAGACAGTAACAGAAACAACTAATTAAGGCAAGGTTTCAGACTGATCAAAAGTGATTGACTGAGTTGAGACCAAAAGGAAATAAATTCTCTGTCTGTATGCTCTTCTTCCAAAGTATTCCCCAAGAAACCATTTCCTTCTCCTCCAGCTACTGTATAAAACGTATTCTTAATTAAGGGCACAGAAGTAACCTCAGAAGCCAAACACTTACTTGAAAGTTTGTCTTGCACGGTGCTTATCCAGCTTAGTAAACAAGAAGTGGGCAATGACAGAAAACGCTCTGCTGTTTGGTTTAGCAAACATATCCCTAATAGACAAATAAACAGCCACATCAGAAGTAGTTATGGTAACAAATCAACAGAGCATTTTTACTGGCTGCTAAAGACTACAAAACAGTTATGCTACAGAGTAATTAATTGAATGCTTTACTTCCTATGTAAAAGTATACACCTTTCATCCTATTTAACACGGGTGAAATCCCGGGCTGCAACAAAATCAGTGTGGCCAGCAGGTCGAAGGTGGTGATTCCGCCCCTCTGGTCTGCCCTTGTGACACCCTCCTCCCCCGCACCTGGAGTGCTGCATTCAGCTCTAGTGCCCCACAGGCAACAAGGACATGGAACTGTTGGATCAAGTCCAGAGAAGCAGCACGAAGTTGAAAAGCAGACTGGAGCACCTCCCCTACAAAGACTGACAGAGCTGGGGCTGCTCAGGAGAAGAGAAGGTTACATGAAGACCTTCTTATTGCAACCTTACGGTATCAGAAGGGGGCCAACGGGGAAGCTGGAGAGGCACTCTTCATCAGGAATTGTACTGACAGAACAACGAGTAACGGGTTCAAGTTGAAAAAGGGAAAATTTAGGTTAGATATCTGGGAAAAAGTCTTTACTGTGACAGTAGAGAGGCACTGGAACAGGCTGACCAGGGAGGCTGCCGGCTCCCCCACCCTGGCAGCGTTTAAGGCCAGCCTGGGTAAGGCCCTGAGCAACCAGGTCTAGTGCGAGATACCCTGGCCCACGGCAGAGGGACGGCATTGGACCTGTGTGATGTTTTAAGCCCATTCCAGCCCCCTAACAATCTACGATGCTATGAAACACTTCCGACGAGAGTGCTATCTTTCAACGCAAGTTTTCAAAACACGCGCTAAGAAGCCACTCACCTCGCCTTCCCCACAGGACCGAGAGGGGGAGCAGGAGTTCTCACCACTCCTGGGTTTCATTTCTTCAGAAAGTCTGAGATAATGTGGAATGCGGCGGCACGGCGGGAGCTCTACGTCGCCAGGGGCACCGGGCCCCTCGGCGGCCATGGCGGGACGCTCCCGCCTCACGCTTCCCAGTGAGACCCGGGGCCCCGCTCGGACCCCCCGCCTCCGCCCTCCCCCAGCTCTCCGTAGCACTAACCTCCCTAGTCTTACGCCATGGTGGGATTTCGGGTCGAAGCCCAAGGCCAGCAAGCAGAGCCAGAGGTGATCGCTCTCCCACTTGGCGTACACGGCAGCCTTCGGCAGCGGGTGGGAAAAGGACATCTCCCGCCCCGCCATCTTCCCGACGAGCCCNGTAGTCCGGGTGCCGGTATCCCTCCAGAGGGCCCTTCGTTTTTTGTAACTATTCGGATTGGAGAATTTATGCGGGGAGGAAAAAAAAAGGCCACAAACCCAAAAACCAACAACCAACCAACCAAANAAAAAAAAAAAAAAAAGAAAAAAAAAACCCACAAAAAACGCCTAACCCCAAGAAGAAAAACTGGCACCAGCAAGCGTGCTGCGCGATCCAAACTTTTATCCCAAGGCACGTCAGTGACCAGACTCCCGGCCCTCACAAGGACAGGCAAGTGTCCCGGACGAGGGGCAGCGGTGTCCCCCCGGCCGCAGCAGAGCGGCGTTCTGCCCCAAGACTGCGCTGCAGCCACACCGACGACACCGAGGGCTCTCTGCGACAGCACTTCGGCCTGGTCCTCGGAAAGAAATGTCACCAAGTCCGCCTCCAGTCGCGTTCCCACCCTCCCCAACTCCTAGAGAAGTTACCATGTGCGAGCGAATGCAGACTCACCAGCCTTTAGCAAATAACTGATTGAAATTTTATTAAAACATTTTTTAAAAATCACTGTCACCAGAACTCTCCTTACATTCAATTCCCTCTTTTTTTCCCAAATTTACTTTTGTCCGAAGTCTTCATCTCTTAACTCTCGATTTTTCCTTTCCTTTTACAATCTATTCTCCTTTCTTATTTAAATGCTATCCTTATACCCAAAACACTTTAATATTGAAGCATTTACTCCCTTTAGTCTCAGGCGCCACAACTGATAGCATCATGACAGCCAAAATATTTGCACACAGAAGGCATGTGGAAAAAAAGGAAGTCCTTTTGTGCATAAAGCACTCTTGCCAAAGGAAAGCTCTAAGCATCTAAGCTCTGTAGGTGCAGAGCCTAACAAAAGAACCTGAGAAAATCTGAGATAGACAAAAGTCTCTTACCCCTTCCAGCAGCAAAGAGGTAGATGCAGCACTGCTTTTCATGTAGACTGAAAGGGGAAATTTTGTGGGCAAATCCTCATCAACTCCTTTTGTTGGCAGCCCTGTATGCAAAGCACTGGGGTGTTCTCATGGCTGCTACCAGCAGGAGAACAAATCATCAATAAAGATCAGATTAGTTGGATGGACTGGTTAGGCTATACCTGGCTTGTAGAATGGGAGCCTGACACCCATGCTAACCAATTAATGTAGCGTGCATTCCTTACATTGAAAAACCCAGATTTTTGATGCAGCTAAGTGAAACAGTACTGATTTTTTAAAAAAGTATCCCCATAATCCCTAAACTAGGCAGGTTTATCTTTAAAAATGAGAAATCTAAATCAACATGGCAAAGGTACATTGTATCAAAAAGACATTTTTATGCTTCTCTATTCAGCTCTTTGCCCTGTAGTGTAAGGGCCATTTGTGCGTGAAAAATCCTGTTGATCCTCTTCATCCAAATCCAAAATGTCTGGGACATCATCAGACTCTGAAGACAGGTCTGTAATAGCGAAATCTGGAACCTGTGTAGGAACGAAATTTCAATCAATTCAAAAGTAAAACACAACAAATTTGTGCAGTACTCCTTCACTGAAGACAGGACACAAAGGTGCTCAGCACCTCTAGAAATCAGACCAAACATCCCGATTACAGAGTGAAATATGCTCAGACACATGGAAAACAGGAACCATTAAAACACAACAAATACTACACAAGAGAAAATCAATTGCTTAGAAGGTAGGATTTTATAGTAGAGATGGAAAAGAGCTGGATGTAGTAGACTGAATTTAGTAAAACTGGTGACTGGAAAATTAAGAAAGGAGGTTTTCAAATAATTTTGCCTGTCTTCTTTTCACTGAAGCAATGGACTATACAAAGTAAACTGCCCTGAGAAGATTGAAATGGATTGCTGTGTTGCTCTGCCTGCCCACTGCATTAGACCTTTTCTGATGAAACAAATACCTGGAACTGCAATCTCACTTTGGCCTCTGTTTTAACTGTATGTATAGTATTCTGTACTGCTAAGCAGCACAGGGTTTCAGGAATTGCCAGAGAGACATCAGTGGATACATGGATGTTACAGACTTCTAAAAATGTTGGCTAAGACACTTACGAGCTTAACTTCCAACCCTTAAGTCCCCTTAGGAGGACTTAGATTAATTAGGCACTTCTGAAAAATGGGATGAAATTAAGCAATTTACTTGTAAGTTTTTTGCAAGTAATTGAAAAATACTCACATCAGTCATATGGTTTATGGTTAGTTTTGATGTTGGCGATGTAAGATACTTGGAGCCAGACACAGTATCAGCAAATAACTACTGCTGCATTTTGACAGGACTTTGGTTCTGCATGCTCAAAGCAANAGAAAAACCTATGTTTTGCCTACTATTATGACAGGTCAGAAGGGCAGACAATATATCAAATAAAGGGACTACTGCTTCAGCTACCAGGTTGTACACAACACAGAAGCATTGCATGTCAATTCACTGGTCTTACAGAGTAGGTGACTGGACACCAGAGATCTTTGAAATGCTAGTTATTTATTAAAAGTGATGTTTAGAAGAACCTAAGCAACATGTGACTAACCAGGCACTGCTGAGAGTACCATGAAATC
>WEZZ01003856.1:182-10511 GCA_013400585.1 Chloropsis cyanopogon
CACCATTTAGCTTGTGGGATCTTTTCACCTAACTTAGAATTAAGATTTCAGAGGTCAATATTTGGAAGAAGAAAATTAATCACTTCTCTGGTTAATCTCTGATTTTAATTCAGTTTATGAAGCACAGAAGTGGATTTAGCAGCACCCACTTGAGGAACTGGAGTGTTTCACAAGGAAACTTGTGAAACTTCCTTGTCAGCTCGTTTTCACATTTCCATAGCACTTCCATCATAAAGCAGTTCCTTTGTTCTGGGGGAGGGTGGGACTTGCCCCTCTCCTGTTACCTCTTTTGGTATGATTATTTGCCAGTGTGCACTCTGGGCAGAGCCCTCTTGTAACTTTCTGTGTTTGCCTGTGCAGGCAACCCCAAAGGTAGACATCTGTTGTTAATAGCAGAGGCCTGAGAGGAGCTTGCTCCCCCACTTAAGAGGTAGCTGAACATTTCCTATGAATTCCTTTCTTTGCTGTTCTCTCTCCTTTCCCCTCTTCTGAGGCCCTCCAAGTGTGCTGCACCTTCAGCTTGCCTGAGAGACAGATAGGTCTGAGTGAGAAAGGTTTAGACAGTACTGGCTCTCAACTTGTGACACGTGTCAGATTGCAGGAAATGCTCATTTTCTATAGAACTGTTTTTGTTTTCTCTACTTTCATGGATTTTGTCTTCTTTACCTCTCCTTTATTCACAATGTATGATAAGGCAGCAAAGAGCTCTACCTTGACTTGATTTGATGCGACGGGAGGTTTCACATGAAACTAAGCTCTGTCATAACTGCCTGTGGAAAGGAGGCTGACTGCTTACAGTTCATGAAACTTTCCTTTTGCTCTTCAATAGCCTTGCGTCATCAGTCTTATAATTTTTAGTGGGCTTTTCAACTGCTAAAATGTATGTCACAGACAACTTCACTTTTGTTTTGCACAAGGGAGCTGGAGATCCATCCTATAATGTGTGGTTCAGAGAAAAGTGTTTCCATATGTAAAAAAAGGAAATGAAATTTGACAAAAAGCACAAGCATGATAATAAGATTTTGTTATGTTTTGGGTCCATTTGTCCTATTTCCATTTCTTTGCCTTCTCATGGGGCTGAATGCCGTTTCAGCTATTTCTAGTATGTTTCTTACTGCATGTCCAATGCTGATCTAAGTAGGAGACATTCTCCCCAGGCCTAAAATAACTTTACATTATAATTTTACTATTATATTTTTTTGTCTCAGCCACTCAATCTCTGTGGGAGATGTAACTTACCCTTCAGAGAGGACCTCTGAGCATTACAGACCAACGAGAATACCTGATACCCATTCATGCTTTAGTCTGAAGTGTAATGAGTTCAGCAGTTTCACATTTTTAAAGTGCTGTGACACAGAGGTCAGGGGGTGATATCCAGGACAGAGCAGAGTTATGGAAGAGGATTAGGATCAGCTAAGTATTAAAACTGCTGATCATATTTGGGAGACTAAATGTAATTTGTCCAGCACTGAGAAAAATAAAAAAAATTAAACAAGATCCTATTTCACTTGAGATAAACTACCCAGATTTAAAATATTGTATTTGATGTTCTGTCCTTTTGCCAGATATGTGATGCCATGTAGTCCCCATGTGTATGAATTATACTTTGAATTATACTTCCATGGATTTTTTTTTCATGGACTAGACCTACACTTAGGCATTTATTTCTGTACTTTTCTAAGTCAGGGTTTTGCCACATTAGGCAGTTTTGTGTTTCCTCTGGATCAGACTCCAGCTTCCCTTACAGCTGATACGGGAGTTCTCATTCTCCTGCCTGTGTTAGCTGTGTGCTAACACACCAGCACAGTTAGTACTGCGTCATGGGCATCTGCTCTGCCTCTGAACATAAGGATATGGCAAGGTAGCTCTCATGAGCTGAAGAATTGAGCCTGGCTGATGACAGTGTAGAGGTGGATTTGTAGAGCTCCAGAAATGTTAGCTGTTTGTTGTTATTTTTCTTCTAAAGATAAGATTGAGTTACATGAGTCCTCCCAATTATTTTACTGACGACTGTCATAAGTGTGTTTTCACATTTTGTGTAAACTTGTAATTTTGTGGAGTTTGAGATGACCGGTTGGACAAGGGAAGAGGCTGTAGGTGAGGCTCTTCACATCAGTTTCAGACCCCTGACCATAGGCAATTTGAGCAGGCCTCTGGGTGCTACCTACACAGGAAAGAGAGGAAGCCCAGCTTTCCTAGTTCGGTGCCTAAAAGCAAGTGGCTGTTGCTGCAGGAAAAGTAGCCAAGCTTAGTGAAGAGCTGGATTTGAGGTTCACTTGATCACACCCATGTTTTACCATGGAGGGCCTATTATACCAGCTGGGTTGCAGTCTTGAGGATAACTAACTTTCTGGATGGGTGCTGATGGACTGAAGCCACCTGCCTGGCTGGGAGCTATTTAGAAATGCACAATCATAGACTTTCCAGTTTCTCAGGTTCAGTGCCCTGTCAAGGATGGCACTCAGTACACAGATAAACAGGCATGTCCTCAGTTCTGTGTGACTTGCTTAGTTCAGCTGTACCACTTTCTTAGGTCTAGACTGATCAGGCGACTGAGGAGGAAACTTGATTTCATTTTTTAGAGTATTCATGGCCTTTGAAGACTTCTGCTTCACTGTTGTGAATCATGTAGCAGTGACTGGCCTCTGAGTCAAATTTCACATTGCTGCACCATAAAGGGGCTGCTTCTACATCTCTACTTAATTCACACAGGTCTGCCTGCAGCAGGGTGGGCTCAGCAGGTGATTGTTGAAAAGAATAGCATGTCCCTTATGATTTCTGTTTTTGAAGGAGAGGGTAAAACCTACTTATTGGGTCATATATTCTTTAAATTCATAGTGTACCTACCAAAAAACTTAGAGAGTTTTGGGATTTCAACAGGCCACAGAAAAGTACTGTGGTCTGAAACTAATACAAGCTCAAGTTTTCAAGTGGAGTGAAAACTTTACCTTAATTATTTGTTCCCCACCATCCCATGGAATTGACTTCCCTGTCATTCTCCTAAATATGCTCTGCCAGTCCATGGCTGCTTTAATCCTCTGTTCTTGTTTTTTGTTAGTCAAAGACAAGAAAGTATGAGAGGCATGTCTACAGTTACCTACGTGTATATACAAATAATTTGAGGACGATTAAAACACATTTTTTAATCATTTTTAAAAGATGGAATCGATTCTATTTTCTCAAGAGGATTTTCATACAACTCTGTAGGTATTTGCCACACCCACTTGCACCTCCTCAGCCTACAGCTGCTCCTGTTACACAGTGAATTATCTGAAAGTCTCATCTTTCCTCTCAGAGGGTTAAAACTACGTAATTCTGCAAGTGAAATATATCATTAAGCTAAAAAAGAGACAATATCTCCTTATTTGTTTTGTTGTTTTGTTTTGCTTTAGTAATCTGCCTTGCCTTTGCTTACAATCTATTAAAGTCTTGAGAATATTTTGTTTTTTCCAACTTGCAAAGGTGATTTTGTTGTCTTCTTCAGTCCAAGCTTTCTTGGGGGCAGTGCCTCTTTCATTGCTTGTGTCTGTCATAGTGAGGTGTAAAAGTAAATAAACAGGGCTCCAAGATATGCTGCAGTGCAAATAGTACCATTTATTACAAAGTTTCATATTTATGTAAAACCTCTGAAAGGAACTGGACTTTCTCCACATTGCAACTGCTGAAACAAACATGAATGGCTGTAGGCCTTGCATTTTCAGAAATTAATCTCAAATTCAGCTTATTTGTCTTCTTCTCAGGTTCAGCACACTGCATCGGCCATAAAGAACCCTAAGGGATTATATATGTGCTCTTTTCATAGGAAATAAAAGCTTTCTTCAAAATACACTGATAGAGGTTTTTCAGAGATTGCTATGTTTACAAATGTTAATCCTCAGCAAAATTTAATTCCATTTCCTCCCAACCTTGAGATTCTGCCTTCAATTAGTTAAAATTGTAAAAACATTGACATTTGCTGGTGATTTGCAGAGGAAATGCCTTTCCTATGGGCTGGATGTCTCAGGTTAGCCCTGGCCAGTAGTGGAAACACTTGCACAGTTTAGTACCTTCAGCTGAAGTAGCATCACCATTTAGCATTACATAAATGCATAACCCTCTCTGAAGGGTATGCCCAAGGACAGTTGAAAAGCAGTCATAAAATGCTTTGTAAATAGCTTTTGTCTTTTCCATTCTTAAATCTGTCTGTAGCACTAGTGAATCCTGACCTAAAGGTAACACTGTGCACATCTGTGTCTCTCCCAAGCAATGTTCAGATGATTGATTAAAATGTCTCTTTAGTCCCATGTAAGGGCCCAGGAATATGAGACTGTGGCAATAATGTTCCCATCTGGAAACACTGCATCAGAGGCAGTATCTTGCTGCTGGTGCTCTTTGAAATAGAGAAGAGTAATTGAATTCTGTAGCCTCCCAAGGACTGAAGGAGCAGATCCCATTCATTATGTGCCATAAGGAGAAAGGTAACTTTAAGGTACTGCCTGATCTTCCAAACATATTACATGCTGCACAGGTATTTAATGTCCTCTGCTCTGAAACACAGAGAAATGAGCCCTGCTTTCCAGAGTAACAATGAAAATAATTCCCCCACAATAAAACCAAAATAGGAAGAAATAAATCTTCTCTCCAACAGACGGCAAAAATATTCAATTATGAAACTCCCACTGTTAAACAGGAGCCTCCGAAGCTGCTATTGGAAAGACCTGACTCTGCTCCTGCTGTGGTAGCCCCGGTGCCAGCCTGGCAGCTGCAGGGTGGGGCAGCCACCTCAATGGGGCCAGAGAAGGTGAAACATAAACAGGCAATGAATTCACGTGGAAGATATGGCCTTAATGGTGCTCTGGTTTTGACAGTAGTTTCTCAGAGGCAAGAGAGGGAATTGAGGGAGGTGTGATTATGTTGTTGTGCTACCGGTGATTCTGGCAGGAGAAGCCTGCTCTTTACGACTCTGCAGGCAAGCAATTTGTCAGGAAGATCCTGAAGAGCGCTGAAATTGCCTGTCATGACAAAAGTCTGCACAACTGAAACCCCTTGTTTCATCACAGAAAATTATCACAGATAGTGACTATCTTTTGATTATTATTAAAAAAAAAAAAAATTCTTGACAAGGTCATCCTTTTCACCCAATGTACGCTTATGAAATGCATATTTCCAATACATTGTCTTCCTTAAATAGACACCCAAATGGTACATAGCTCTAGGGGGGAGACCCCATTGCCTCAGAAAACTCAATATATAATAGCTATAGATAATTCATGTAGGTAGTGTGAGTGAGTAGGGGATGAATTTTGTATTTCATAGTGTGGCTCTATAACGCAAACATGAAAGGCAGTGGGATAAAGGGAAATGGTCTGTGACCCAAATATTATATTATATTTTCTATGCAGATCGAAATCTGCATTTTCAAAATCCTGCATAGCTACATAAATACTATAAAGAATAATTCCTGAAGATTGCTGCAGTCTCATAATATTCTCATTCATGTTTATGTTTTCTTAGATTTGTCCTCATTCCAGCATTACTTTTCTCCTCTACAGGGATACTTTTATTTGCTGCTTCTTCCTTTGATTTTTGATTTGTCTTTCAGTTAATTTCTTTAGTATTAGTATTTTTTCATCAGCAGCCTTTTTGTGGAGCACATTTTTCCCACACCTAACTACATAGTCCCAATTTCCCCCCTGCTATTCTGCTTGCCATCTGTTGCTTCTCCTTGTTTGCCTAATATTTTTTTCTTCTGGAGTGAAAATCACATCTTCTAAACTTCCCTCTTATACTCTCCAGTGCTGACACTCATATTCACCCCCACAATGATGCTGGCTCTATACTCATGGTGCCTGACACCTACTCATAGAACTTCAGTTCTACATGTCATCTGTCCCCCCAAAAAAGAGCCTTTGAGACATGCTGTCATCCTCAGATGCACTTGTGTACTGGCAACACCTTGCATTTTACCTGCAGAAACACTTCATAATTTGGTTACTTTCCCTTGCTGTCAGAAAGTCACCCTCATTTTTTCATGTCCCTTGTGTTCTCCCACTACTGTTGATTTTGCTTCAACTGACCCAAATAGTTCAATTCTCTGCCCTCATCTGCTCAGATGTTTCAGTCTGAATGAGAACTTTGGGCTGCAGTCCACTCTCTATCACAAAACTGCGACCCAGCTTTAAGCAGGTCACAGAAGCTTTGTTTTCTTTTTCCTTTATTTTTTTCCTTTTACTTTAATAAGCAATTTTTTACATCCTTGAAGGTGTATTGTATATGAACCTCTTTTAATGAGGATTATTAAAATCCTCAAAATGAAAGCAGAAAGGAATAATCTTGTTCTTTCATTCGTCAGAACATTGTGCTCACCTTGTGCTGGGACAGGTTGCTGGGAAATCCCCTGGATACACAGCAGAGATTACAGAAGTTTCCACATCAGTGATCTGCCCCAACATGACTTTTCAAAAAATTAAATCAATTCTCTCTTTTGTCTTGCTTCTCACAACATCTTTCCTCTTTCTTAACTACACTTCACAAAGGAAAAGGGTAATCTATTCAGCGACAGTTACAATGATGTTCCACTTGTGCAATTTGTTTCATATGCACTGTGTGTGGTGGAGTTTTGAGTAGCTGTATTGGAAACATTTTAATTCCCCAAGTTGGGAGTAAAAACTACAGGACTCAATGAACAGGGGAAAAATTCAACATTAGAATTTAAATATTTGCATGTGCCTTTTTCAGTGCTTTGGGAGGCAAAGGATGGAAATCCACATGTATTTGCATTGCAAATCACATTAGAAAATGGTTGAGTTTACCCAGCTGGTGAAAGTGCCAGCTCTTGATATTTGATAATGTTCTTGAAACCTGCAGGGACTGCAGGTTTACTGGAGTAAATCAGGATTTACTTTGGTTGTGAGATGCACCTCTGTACTTTTTCATCAATGCTGTGGGACTGTGGCACATTGCCAAGGCACAGGCTATGGAAGAGTCCAAAGCTCTGGGTTTGGGTGCACATTGCACCCTGAGTCTGTGCAGTGACAAAGCCTGGGCACTGTGCAGCCCCTTCCCATCCCTTGTTTTCTCTAATCCCACATTTCCACAGAAAACATATACAGTCATGTGGAAGAGGAGATGTATTCTCATGGGTGCATTGCTTGAGTGTCAGTGGACAGACAGCAATTGGGTATTTTAAAGCACTCTGCTCTAGTTAAAATAATTTAGGCAGCAACACTCTAGTCATAAAGGAAGCATAATTTCTTCTTCATATAATATCACTGTTTTTGCAGGCATGTCTCCGAGCTTTGAATGGCTCCTATATCAAGGCCATCAGATATTTTGTGTGATTGGATAGAATGGAATGTGCGTCAGGCTGAAAGAGTAAGGGACAGTGATGGGGAAGGATTGTACTCTCTCAACCTCTTTGCTGCATTGGATCTTCTTAGAGAAGTGAGCTAAATTACCACCTGAAACCAATTTCCTTTCCAGACAGCCCCTAAATGTGGAACAAGCTCTGGCTGCTAAGTGCAGACTTCAGGCCTTTCTTCCTTTGCCTTTTACCCTATCTCTATTGCACTTTTTTATTTAGAAGTTCTACATATGACATCTTATTTCATGGATAAGTCTTTCATTTATAAGTTTTTTTTAATGTCTTGAAATATGGCTCACCTACTGAAACTTCTAATTTTCTCTGGATGGGCAATGCTATGTAAAGAGCCGCCTTCATCATTTGAGGTAATGTGAAAACTGAAATATGTTACAGATCATGTCAGGACTGTCAGATTTTGCTCAAATTGATATCATAACCATTGCACTAGCAAAAAAATGCCATATAACTTGATTGCATAATAATTCTTTTTAAGAGGATTATACTAAAATGGATTTAATAATATGTGGAAGCAAAAACTGTGTGAAATAACCATATTAAAAGTTCATGAAACTGTAGCATCACCCAAAATATCTCTGTAAAGTCAAAGATAGGCTAAATATGCCATGGAAACTATTTCAAATGAACTTCGATATTTTAAAGATGCTTAAATTGTAAACTCAGTGAAACTAAGGAAAGAGGAGAGAGAAGTAAACTCACACACTTCTCTACTCACTTGACAGGAGCCAAAACAATGCTGTGAGCACTAGGAAAAAAACAGTTTAAAAATCTACTTGCAACCATGAATACATTTAACTCCAAATTAAATACCATGGATACAAACCAGAAAACTCAAACTGGTTACTTTAAGATATTAGTGACTTCTTTTCTTCAGTTTCCCTTCTATATAAAATCTGTTGACTTTCTAGTCCTTATAAGGACAGAGATGTCATCTTTTTGGACATGTTATTTTACTAAGGCATGTAGCAATTTTTTGTTTTAATATGCAAGCATGTTCATCAAAAATATTTTTATTGTACAGAACACAGCATAATTTTCTTACAGGTATTTTGATATGTGTCATATTTAGTTTTTTTTTAATGAAATATAAGAGTCATTGTCAGTTTAAGAACTTGTCACTTCACCCTGCATATCATACTGCTCCTAAATGAAGATTTATTACTATATATTATTAAGCTGCCAAACATAAACATACTTTCATTTTCTTATGTATGCTATAAGCAGGTGAAAATCTAAAATTTCAGAAAGACAAATGTTAGTACAGAAGATGAAAACCACCATTGTTGAACACAGGATTTTTGATGCCATTGATTAATGAAGTATACACAAAAATAATTAGGAAAATCAATTAAAAAGAAAACCCCTTTTCTCATCCCATAAGTGGAAGGAAAAGGGAAGGGATTCAAAAGAAAAATACTGTGGTCCATTATGGATTTTAATTGCTACATTAAATTACTAAGGTAAGTACCTAATTAAAAATTCCTTTTAAACTTCATCTTCATACTATAAAAAGACACATAGAGTAATTATAGTGACAGTTTTGATCCTGATATTTCTCTAGTGAGTATCTTATACTTAATCTGAATGCTAGTTAAGCATAACATGTAATAATAACTAAGAGATCCTTTAGGCATGTACCCTCAATTTTCTGTAAATCTGCAAGTATTATTTATTGGATTCCTTTTCTCTTTGACACTGATGCTGTGTTGATTATTATTGTCTTGATATTTTACAGACGATCCAGGACAATTTACATTCTTGAACTGGATAAGACTGATGGGTTCACAGTTCTTCCATCTGTTCTTCCATCTTCCATTGGCTCTGTAAACCAATGATTTTGAAGTCTTTGTAAATCTTTCAAGAATGCCAGGGTTTTTCAAGCTAGGCACCCATTCTGTGGGTGAATGGCCATGGACAGTATAGTATGACAAAGTAATTCATGTTGGAAGAGGCCACTGAATGCAGTCCCTGCCTGCTCAAAGGGGAGACAGGCAGTAGGTTGCTCAGGATGGTATGGAGATGGGTTTTGATTGTCTCTGAATACGGAAATGCTACAGAGTCTGTCCTCTTTCATATACTGACAAAGTACACATATTTTTCCTCACATCTATTTGAAATTTTCCTCACTCCATCTTGCATTTGTTGACTCTTACCCTGTCCTGTGCATGACAGAGAAAATCTGTCTCCTCTGCAGCCTACCTTTTAGTAGCTACTGAGATGCTTCCTTATCCTTCATTTCTTAGTGCTGAGTGAAATCAGTTTCTTCAACACATGTCAAGTATTTATGTCACCTTTACATGGATTTACATGGATTTGTCTTCATATCTTAATTGTCTTTTATAAACTAATAATCCAAAACTTGTTATCCATCAATAGCTCACAAGTACAGAGAGAGATAACATCTGAATTCCAACAGCAGTCTAAAAACATATTCTAATATCTCATAATAATAATTATTTTATTTTATTATGCAAATTAGCCATATAGGAGCCTTACTGTGTAACACAGCATAGGTTCCACAGCACTGTCTGCTCATTGATGTCCTCAGACAAATGTGCTTATTCTTGTGGAGTTAGGTCATAGATACTGCAAACAGATGGAGGAAGGAAGTGATTCCATAGCTCACAATGATCTCACTTCATACTTGTGCAATTGCATTGACACTGATGGATTAATGACAAAAACAATACTTTAAGAATTGTCAGTAGCTGGACAAAGTCCATCTTGACAAGAGTCTTGTCTCTAAAATGACTGATAGTGTCTACGCAGAAAAACAGCGTAGAAAAAATCACAGTATTCTCATATCAAAATTTCTTCCTAATTATGAAAAGTGAGAAGCATTGCAGTAGCTTTTTGCAAATCTGTTGAAGTAATTTCTGTAAGATAAAAGGCTTCCTTACTGTTAGACAGAATTGGAACTCTACTGCAGATCTTATTAGAACTCTATTGAAGATGTTTCAGTAGATTTG
>WEZZ01003859.1:4981-33845 GCA_013400585.1 Chloropsis cyanopogon
ATAGAAACTTATATTCTGTGAACTTCAGCCAGTCCTTAAAACGATGATTACCATTTAGCAAGATTCCACATTTTGGGACAACGGAGGTTGCTTTGGGACAAAAACAGAAAAAAAAAATGGGCAACAGGAAAGGAAGAACAGTGATAAGGTGGCATAGGAATAGAAACAGAGTTCTACTTTTGTTCAGGATGGTGAATAAAATGTCCTCCTATGAAGAATTTAATTTTTTTCAGGCTAGTATTTATAATTCTAGGATAACAGCTGAAATAGTGAAAGGACCATTTTGAAAGGATGTTCTGAAAATAATTAGTATCCTTTGCTTTAAATCCTTTAATAACATGAAAAGCAGACAATTTCTGTATCTATTCCTGTTAACAAAGACGAATTTACTTTCTGATACATTGAAAACATCCTTGCATATTAATAATAGTGAAAAACCATTTCCATAGCAGTACTGTGACTCCCTGTCATTTGAGTATGAAGACTTGTTTCTGGAATTCAATTAAAGAGAAAGAACCAGCAACTCCTGTAAATTCATTACAATAAAGATGGAATCATTAAGGACATGAACGGATATCTTTGTCTGGGACTAGGAGAAAGGTTGACAAGCTTTCAATATTTCTATGCAAGTAGAAATGTCATTAAGAAGGACATCTGCCTACTTTTGTAATGGACTTAAGACAATCTAGGAAGAATGCCAGGAAGGACAAACTGTTGCACAAACAGGCTCAGCTACAGTAATATAGCTCTGTAGTAAAGTCAGACCAATTAATTCTTTAAAGCATCAACCAAGGCACATCAAAGGTTACAAGTTGGGCACTAGTCTGAGAAATGGAAAATATATTGCCATCTATTTTTTAATACTTTAAACTGAGACTATATATGAACGCTTGAATGACAAGAAGAAGAAAAACCCCCAAAATAACTTATTTGAAGGAAGACCCTCTATTTTTGCATTTCTCATTAATTCAGCATTTTAGATATTTGACATGTTTTTTGATGAATGCACTTATCGGGGTGATGAGAAACAATTTCAGTTGTAAAATGCTGCAAATAATATCCTTCTCCTTCTATTCCTATTCCCTTCCTGTTACGGCTTTTCATAGATATTTTTTTTCCCAATGGATCAGACTTCTTTACCACAATGGAAGACTCTTTGTGTTGTATTCCTGTAACTTTTTACAGTTTGCTATTTTCTGTCCAATAAGTGTGCTACAGTTATATATCTGACTCCCTGGTATGGAACACTGATAAGTTCACTCTGGGATTTTGTAGACCAGCGTGATGTGCAAAAATAGAAAAACATATTTTTTTGTTGCATCTCTGGTCTGGTTTCTGGTACAAGAGTATGTGCAGTTCACAGTCAATTCCCTAAACCATCGCTTATTAAATGCTTTAACTGATGGGTAACAACCATCTCAAAGAAGGAGGGAGCCGAAAAAGTCCAAGTTTAAGAATATGTTTCTGTCCCAAGGCTCAAAGCAGTAATTTTTTCTGTGTCAAGTTCATCTTTAAGGGATTACTGAATTAGGACCACTTTGGTTGGTTTAATGTGCATTTAGACTATGTGAGCTGCCATTTTTGAAGGTCACATTTGTTACAGGGCCTTCAGGCCACTTCTAGAATTAACTAACAGATTATGACACCCAAGAGAGTTCATTTCATTTAAAACAATGTGGCATGCAAAACGTTGTCCAACCCTCTTATGAAACTGGTGAATTTGTACTTTACACATGGTCTTTGGCATTTTGTTTAGCAAAACAATTGTCCCCCTTTACGATCCTCACCTCCATTAAATTACTAATATGGGATAAGGGCTATTATAGATATTAAAACTTCTTCCTTTGTGATGTTTTTTAATACAAAGTGCTCTTTTTTGTCTCCTTAGGGAACCTAGAAGATTGATCTTTTCCATGCAGTCTGGAGTCATACATTGTTTTGGTATGCCAGTAAAACCCATTGGTTTTCTAGCAGGTATGAGGTGTAGAGAAGGGCAGTTGAGTTGCTCTTTTTATTTTTGTCCTAATTAGATTGCTTTTGAATAGCTGCATGTAATATTGTAAAAGAGTGGAAGAACAAATCAGCCAGCCCTGAACTGCTCTAAAATTTCTAAACACTGGGGAGAGAGCAAAAAAAACACTTGTTTGTACCAGATGTATTATTTTCCTGAACTAGAAGAGGTACAGAAGTGCTGTTTTAAGATTTTATCAGTTTCAGGCTTTGAAAGAAGTCCCATGTTCTCGAAACAAAGTTTTAAGTTTATAAAGTCACTTTGACAATCAGCTGCTTAGTGCTGAGGTTCTGCTGCAGTGCTGTATTTGCAGAATACTGGTGAGATTATCTGTGCTGCACAAGACACAAATATAAAGGGAATTTCTGCTCCAGTTAACTCCCATTCCAGAAAGCAGAAACAAAGGAGGGCTCAAGTTGCTGTGCATCCCAGAGAAAGGAGGTGATTGTAGAAATAATTCCATGTCATTAAATAGTTTCTGGAAAGCTTCCGTTACTGCTTTTAGTTTTTAGTGATTTGGGTTGGCAGCTGCAATTTACAAATTTGCTTGGCAACGTCCAGAAGGTTTTCAAAGTGGTTTCGATAACCTCTGGCAGGGAGCAGAAGAGAATTCACTTTTTTTGGAACAAGTTTATAGCTTCTTACTTTCGATCATTTCTTACTTCTAATAATCATGGTGAAGTGTAGCTTTCCTTGCTTGGTGACTCAGATTTTTCTACTCTAGTGTCAGTTCTTCAAGCTGTTGAAGATATCTTTTAATTCAGTGCCCAGATTGTTGGAAAGTTGAAGGACAAACAGTTCACTGAAAGAAGTCCAGTTCACTTTTTTCTACTTGTACAGAATTGTGCTTTCACTGCTTTTGACAAATTATAGGATTGTGACAACTGCAGGCTTGTGACTGCTGTTTGCTCTAGGGTGTGTGGTAGGAACAATGGGAGATAAATATAAGCTTGAAGGACAAAGATGTGCAACACCCAACATGAAATGGTCATTGGTTATCTGTCTAGATTGCTGGTAAAAAGTAATGCAGCTTCACAAAAATGAGCTCTAGGGAGAAAAGCCTGTGATACAGGTCTACCAAGTTTCTCTGGAGAGGGATGGATAGGAAGGATCAGGATGGATCACCTTTTATCTAAGGTTTTTATCGTGTACAAAATTATTAAAACAGACTTTGTAAGTTAGAATCTACATTTTACACCTGGTGTTATTGAAGTGAGTCATGAAATAAAACCTTGATTGTTTTATGTTTCACTCACAGAGGACTTGGGATCTTAATGGGGCTTGTCAATGGGCAGAAAACTGGTGAAACAGTGAGCGCACTCGTGCTTGTTGAATGTGATTGTTGCTGGAAGTTTCTAATCATAGAGTAGCAGAGAAAGGATCTAAAAAGAAAGCCCACGTGCAAACAGTAGGGGCTTACTTGTAGTTTGAATGAATTTTCCTCAGTTTCCTGTGCTGCAGCAAACTGAAATTATCAGAAATTAGGTGCTCTGAAAAGAGCTAACAGGCTAGAAAAAGCTGCAGCCAACAAGGAGACAGAAGGTGATCTTTAAGCAGAATTAAGAAAAGCTTTTTTTCAGTAAGAGGGTTATAGTCATCTACATATACCTAGAACACCAAATCATATAGTAGTTAGATAAAAGGATAGTATTTTTCTCCTAAAGATTATAGAGGTATTTTCTAGGAAGTTTTCTGGTGTACATAAATTTGTTGACACAGCAGCATGCCCAAAATAGGTAATTTTAACAGTTTCACGCCTTGTGGCTCCAGAAGTTCCTTTATAGTTCAAAGAAACGTGCAAGAGGGTGGGAAACTGCTTAAAATAAAAAATGCTGTATCATTGGCTTTAATAGAAACACACAGAGGTATGTTAAAAGAAGAATTATAAGAAACATTGCAATAAAAGAAATGCATAATTTGGGAATTGGGGATGCAGGCAACACAAAGATGTTATTTCTGGAAAATGTGCTTGTACCATGAAGGAGATAAAGATTTTCTCAGAGTTTGGTAAATAGTCAGGTTTGAGAGGTGGGGAGGGGGATACACAGAGCTCTAAAGAATTCTTCTGTTTGCTTCGTTTAATTTTAGAAGATTGGTAGTAGACCTGGAAGAGACTTTCTCTTGGAAAAAAAACCCAAACCCACAAAACGATTTACCTTTTCTGTTGTTTTGTTGTTGTTGTTTTGTTTTGTTTTTTTTTTTTAAATTAACTTCTTTTTTTTCTTGTCTGCCAGTTCACTCAGAGCTTAACACTGCTCAGTATGGAAACACTTATAATTTACCTTATATTTTGCTGTATTTGAGGTTTATGGCTGTGTTGTGGTGTTACAGGCCATAGCTCTGGCTGACAGGCAACTCGTATCAACCAAAGTGTCTGATATGAAGGCAGGAGCTGGAGAGATCTTGCTTCAGCTTGTTAAACCAGTTGGCTTGCTTAGTTGGGAATTCTGACAGTGAATTCGTACAGGCTTGTGGGGTGAGGAGAAATGGGAGTGAGATTTGCAGCTCCAAACAACATCTGAAAGGTCCCATGTGTTCTCAGGAAAGCACTGACCTGTCTTCTTGATCATCGTGGTGAAAGTAGGAGTCGGTATCATAAACAGCAATAACAATTGTACAATTAATAAGCATTAAAAACAAAGTATATTTATCTATTGTTGATTCAACTGAGTTATAGTTCAGCTTTTTGCTATTGTCTTTGTCTATTTCATGTTTGTTCTTTACTGTTGTACATTTTGGATGACAGCTCTGTGGGGCACAGATCCTGTCTTTTTGGTTGTGGTGGCTCTAGAAAGAGCTGGTGGTGTAACATTTGCCACTGGTGACAGTGAGGTTGGGGCATCAACTGCTGATGCTCACAGTTTTCCCATCAAAGGTTATCTGCCGTATGTATTGTAATTAGGTGACTCCCATGGTTGTGACTTTACCCATTTTATTTGATTTTTGCAAAGGAATTGATATATTTCCCCAAAAAGCATTCTGTTATGAGCAAGTCAGTGCTGCAGTGGTCTTCTCCTTGTAATCCAGGCTGGCAACTGTGCCAAACTTCTTGGCAGTACTTCAGAAAGATAGTGTTTGTATTTAAAGAAGGTGATGCATTGTGAAAGCTGTCATGTTGTGTGGTGCTGATGGAGGAGCCAACTGGAATTACTGAGACAGAACTCTCTTCAATCATTGTAACCTGTGATTTCTGAACTGAAAATGAAAAGCTTTCTTTTTTTTCTTTTAAAGCTAGTGAAAATGCATCTTTAGGTACTTTGAGGCAACAGATGCTGCAAATACTATAAACACTGCCCATTGAATGTTTCACACATAGGGATTTTTGTCTAAATATGTCAACTGTAAGAACACTTATGAGTTAAGTTTTGTCCAGGAACATAAATCCATGGAAAGAGATGTAAAAATAATTGACCATGGTGCATGGTTTCTAGATCAACCAGTTATATTTTTGACTGACCTGCCTTTTTTTACCGAATGCAATCTAAAATAAAGTTCTTGGCTAAAGAAAACAATCTGAATATAGCCTTACAGTTGGCAATCTTGCCCTTCAGGCCTTCATTTCTTCTGATCTTGGTTACAATGGTACATATGGAGACGTCCTATCCAAGCGGCATAGTTGAATGTGGTGGGATGGCCTTTGGAAATGTTTGGCAGGTAACGGGGTAGGTAGGTAACCAATACTAATTTGATGGTGTCTTGCCTGCCTGCAAGATGTGTGGACAAGAACTGGATGGACAAATGGGTTCAGGTGCACAATGGGTCCTTTACTGTGACATTGGAGGGACACCAGAAGAGGCTGCTTGGAGAAGGTGTAGCTGCCCCGTCCCTGGAAGTGTTCAAGGCCAGGCTGAACTGGATGGGGCTTTGAACACCTGGTCTGGTGAAAGGTGTCCCTGCCTATGGCTGGGGGGTTGGAACCAGATCATCTTTAAGGTCCCTCCCAACCCAAACCATTCTATGATTGTGACTTGTGAGTTCTAAGGCAGTTAATGTACTGACTTTGAGAGACCCTCAAACAAAGAGCAACTACATTGCAAGGAAATACAGTCTTGCTCTGTAGTTCTTTCCTTTTAACTATACCCAAAACTCACTCATTGTTCTATGGAGTAAGAATGTTAGAATTAAGTCTTTTTGAGCATGTACAAGGTCACAGCACATCTACAAAAGCAGCTTCTGTGTCAGTCAGTCTTCATGTGTTACCACACATCATAAACTGATACGGGTAACTACATCAAGGAGAGATGAGAGTCAGACAGTGAAATGAACTGAGAGGAGACCAGAAGTATGACCAAAGCTCAATGAAATGTGTGCCACTAAATTCACTTTGATAGTTCAACTTTTGGATATCCTGCTGCTTTTCTTATGCAAATTAACTTTTCAAAGGGTGGGAGAGGAGACAGATTTTCGGGAAGCACTATTTATTCATTCACATTTCTCCACCTATGCTTCATGCAGACACTGGCAGCAAGAGGCTGACTTAGTATTTAACTATGTCTAGTATTTAACTGACCTAGTATTTAACTGTGTCCAGTTACATTATTAGACTCTCAAATCACAAAAAAAAAAAAAAAAAAAAAAAAAAAAAAAAAAGCTTAAGAAAGATTCCTTTGACACTGCAAAAGTGGCTTAGAAATGCAACTTAGAAAATCATCAGTGGCAGATTTTTTCTAAGCTGCATGCAATTTGTTTGTGGTAGCTTAGGGCTTTTTTGGGGATGCTAGGTCAGTGATGTGGAATTGGGCTTTGCTTCACATGTCCAGCAGTAAAAACCTGCTTAGTGAACCTAACTTAGTGTCTTGGTTTGGGGACATGCAAGGCAACTGGATATGCTGCTGTTTCTTATAATCTTGTGGCTGCTGTGCAGCATCTGCTTTCAGTAATTGTTTTAAACTGTTTTATGTTGTATTTTAAACTCTAGAACCCTGGTGAAAGAAAAATCAAATAAAGCATTGTCGCGGCCCTGGTCCGCAGACTCTCCGACCTACCAGAGCATGCGGCAGGGAGCGAATGGGCCAGGGGACCCCTTGGGGTGTCAGGATCCCAACTGGTTACCCCTCGCAGTGGTGTCTCCTACGGACGGCTGGTGAGCCCGGCAGAGGCAGCTTGAACAAAGAACCGGAAGCGAGTCTTGCTTTTAGAAAAGTCCAGTTTATTGAACTAAGAAGCTGAAGCAAACTGAACTATCGAGAGCGAACTCAAGTGACCAAACAGAAACTCAGCAAGCAAGAGCCCAGAGTTGACTCTGGCAAGACATTAAATACACAGTAGGAGGAGCTAACAACCAATCAGGGGTAAACACAGGGTTTCTAGAGGAGGATCGCAGGGGGCAGTGACCAATCCAGGAAGCAATACATCATAGGGGACAAATCACAGCTTATGCTCTATGGAGGGTTCTGGAAAAAGAGAGTGGGAACAGGGTGATGGGCATTTGGGGTAACTCTAAAAATGGGGAGAGGGAGATGGGAAAGGGGTGAAACTGTGCAAGAGGAAGGTATTAGGGGTGGGCCATGGTATGGAAGAGGGGAAACTGGGGAAGGACCATTTAGGGAAAAAGGGATGGGACACAACAAGCATAATAATCTAAATCTGTGATATTGTCAAAGATCTATATAAATACAAAGGTGCATATAAATATACTTAGTAAGATTATATTACATATTTCATTATATGACTTTACTGTGAGTATATATAGTTAATGAAAGACGAGATCATAATGCAGACATGACAGTTAATGGCCTAGAAGAAATAAATAAGCAAATAACAAATAGCTCACCATATAAATACAACCACTGCTACCTGTTCTCAGTAGCAGCTTACAATCAGTGCAGGAGGACAGAGGCTTACCAGGTGGCTTTGCCATTGCTCTTGCACCTAGAGAAGCGTGCTTGCTGCTGCCACAGCAGTAGGACTCAGTCTCCATCTATTCACAGTATCACAAGAGCAATGGGGAGTGCCAGGGCTGAAAAACATTTTCCATTCCTCTCTGTCATTCATTCCTTCTTTCCTCTGGTGATTAACTGGGACAATGACCTAGTGCTGCAGCTCACTCAGTAGTGCCACACTGATTTATATTAACATGTTAATAACCAGAAATTTCTAATTTATTTTACTTTTGCTTCATCTTACACAGCTTTGACTGAAATATGTTGGTTGGTCTTGGATCTTATGTAATATTTAAGTGGTGATAAGTTCCTCTTAAAATGACAACTTTTCGAGGTAGTGAAATAAGGATGCTTTAGCTTAAATTTCAATTTATCAGTTAAGCAATTTTCAGTTTGATATCTTGGATTTGTTACATAAAGTTCTGAAGCATATCCATCAGGGAAGTAGAATGGTCCAGACTAATTACTTCACTGAATCTGGACTGTAAACCATAACCAGAAGCTATTAGGTTGGCGCCATAAATATGAGACCTTTATTGCAAAGCAGAACACCTTTTAATGGAATAATGCAAAGCCCAGTGAAATCAGTGGAAAGATATCTATTGACTACAATAACTCACTACCAGACAAAATGCCAACTGCAGTAATTTTTTTTTGAGATTGCATATGTGTTGTATAATCAGAAATGAAGTTACTGAACTGGCACAAAAAATTACTTCTAAGATTGAAACATCTATATCAATCATAGAAAGCATCTCTGTTATGAGAGTAAGAAATCTTGTGGTTTTTATAAATAATGTAATCCAAAGACAAGATGCCACTGATATCCAGGAAATGGGGGTCAACAAGTGCCGTCAGTATCTGTACACGAAGATTTATCTTATTTTGAGCCACTGCTAGCTAATTTTTTCTTAGTGTAAATGCCTTTCGGGAGATATTCTGTATCTTCTCCAGGCTGAAACTGCATTTTATTCAGTGCCGTTTGGCTCTTCTTTGTTTGAAAACTTAGCTTCATGGTGACACATTTTGTACTTTCTTTCCTAAACATGATGAACTCTAGCCTCTATGAAAATCTGAAGTAATTGTAGAGCCTTTTCCTTTTGGAGTTGGGAGCAGCCTTGTACTTCTCCTGATTCCCTTTGTTGATGTTTAGTTGCATTCTTTTAATTTTTATAGACTCAGTCGTTATGCTGGTCTTTCTTATAGTGGTTTTTCCTTTAATGGAAAATAAATGTTGCCTAACAGATTTGTATCCATACGGATTCTATCCAGTACTTTGATTGTGCAAATATTTTATCTAATATTAACTAATATTTTATCTAATTGGATAATTAATGTGTTAATGTTGCAGCATTACTGTCCATTTCAGTTGACTATACAAGCTTGTTTGGTGTTGATAAGAGTAAAATATTAAAACAATTATCTGCCTTTTTTCCCCATTGTCTTCTATGCCCAGTCACTGCAGATACAATTTCATTTTCAAAATTTGTAGGTACATTGATTTTATTGATATTTGCCTATTTTAATTTATTTTTTCTTTTAATATTTTTAATATTTAATATTCTTAATATTTGTCTTTTCACTTTTTTTTTATACAATTGCCAATTATGTAAACTATTTATCCATATGTGAAGTGAAGGGAAAAGCAAATTATTGTGAAGTATCTACAAACTTTAGGTAGACTGTGCGATGTACTGAACTGGCTATTTCCTTTATTCAGTACTTGTTAATTGTATCTTTACATTGTAGCCAGTGCAGGTTTATAGTGCGTGTGCAGCTGGTCCTAAATCAGCTAATTTAGGTGCTAGGAAGAGTAAAGTCCCAGCAGTGTGGAACTCACTCTGAACGGCACTTTAAATGGGTTGATGCCCAGCTGGTGCTGCTCCCACTGCATGCTACCATGGCTATTTTAGGAGTTGAACTCGTGATGATCCTTGAGGGTCACTTCCACGTCAGGATATTCTGTGATTCCATGATTTATTAGCAGGGCTCAGGATGGCATTTTCAAAGCTGAACCAGCAGCGCTCTGAAATTACTCGTAATTTAATGTGGGAATGCTAAACCTATTGTGGGAGTGAAGCTTGCCTTCAATATTGCAATCACACAAGGTAGTGTGAGACCTGACTTTGGAGGTGGGATTCATAATAAAAAATTGCTGTCCTCTAAGACCTGAAGGCATTTGGATTTTGTGTCCAGGTCCAATACAAAACAAAGAAAAGAGCCAAACCATCAAAGACTTTCCTTTTCAAAGGGGAGTTGGCTCTCATATCCTTATTAATCTGTCCCTAAATTTCACAATGTCTTCCAGTATGACATACACAATTGTAGCACTGGCAGTTTTCAGACAGGATTTTAATGAAGAGTGTTGTTTTGTTTTGAACTTTTTGATGATCACAAATGCATCAAGAATGCACATACCTGACAGAACAAAGTGATGCAGGACACAGACCCATGCTTGCTCTCTGTCAGAGAGGTTTTTGAATATCTTGCCATTTGATGTGCTTCATTGCACTGTAGAAGATGTAGAAAACCTGTCGGATCAATTTCAGCATGAGTGATCTAGCAATGTATAGAGAGAAGTAGCTGTAAATCCAGGCAAGGAATTAAAATAACTATCCCTTCAAATTTGAGAAAAATGCTAACTGAATTATTCCTGTGTACCACAGTAAATTTTCAGAGTGCCTTTCTGATATGTTTATTTATGGAAAGGCTATTGAGCCTATTGCAGTAGTTATTCCAGCCTGCCTAGAGACCTCCTTATACTTGATTTTGCACAATAGCTAAAAAACCGAGAATTTCATGGATACGTTTTTCAGTTTACCATCTCCGTATTGCCAAGTCTGATGGTATTCCAGAGCTGGTGGTCCCTCTGAAGTTTACTTCAGGGAACAGTCGCATATGAGTCCAGTCTCTGAATGCTGTCATTTTTAGCCTTCCCTATCTGCAGTTACTGATCACTGGATGTTGGAGGTTGTTGCAAAGACATCGGTATCCCCTGGCTGTTCCTTCTTTGAGCTCCTTGAATATGCTTTGTCTGAAAACCAGTGTTGAAGAAGACTTCACAGAAGGTCAATGGAATCAAAGGTGGGATTGCAAACACTTGTCACAGTTACAGAAATTTGAGTAACTACGCAAGGACACATGCTGGCAAGGACTACTCCATGTTAATAAATCTATACACACCTACTAACCTGAGCTTTTCTTTATGTGAATTACACTTTGAATTTGTGGTGCATTTTGCCAGCCTAGGGAATCCCAGATGTTGCATTGCTGGCAAGTACTGCTGCTGCTTTTGCCACTATGGGTTTCAGGAAGGACAAGAAATCAACACGTGGGCACATGTGAGCTGAAATCTTTTCAAATGAAGGATGTAAGAGAACTCTGGGTGCTGTAAGTGGAGACAACATCTGTCTGTTTGGCAGTGAAACCTAATGGCCTGTGGGGTGGCATTTCTGAAGTCTGTCACAGTGGTAGACAGTGAGCTAGAGTTGACATGAAATGAGAAACAGGGAATCAGCATGGTGTTTTTATGATCTAAAGCCACATTCACATTGTAATTAAATACATCAGCACATTGTAGTTAAATACATCAGATGGCTCTTTCTCCTTAAGACATCATTTTTCTTAAAGAAGAAGGTATTTTCACAGTATTTTCCTACATGAAGCTGACAGTAGGGGAATAGTTTTCCTGTTTGCCTGTTCATAACTCATTTAGTGTGAAGAGAAATGAAGGAATCACAGTACCGTCAAGATACTTAAACAAAGGTTTTCCTCCAAGATAAGACCATTGCTGATTGGCCTGTAAATGTTATAAGAGAAAGAAACTGAACTAACTGGAGAGAACTGTAGCTTATCCCAGGTTATATACTTGTGACTTCTAATACAGGATCTATATAAATATAAGGGGGGGTGTTCCTGGAGTGCAAAGACATAGTGGTGCATACTCATTGTGGTGTGTCATTATAACTGTGAATACAGCTGCAGGCCCATAAGGAGGGACTCATTAGTGCAGCAGAGTGAATTTTGGTACTCAGAAAGGAAACCTTTTGCTTCCTCAGCAGATAATTTCATGCTTTGCAGTTGTGGAAGTATAGGAAACCTTAGAAAGTTTTGTCACCCTCACAACTTATGCTATGCTATGACAATGACATGTCCTGACATATAGGAATTCAGGCAGCTTGAACACTGAAGCTATTTTAAATTTTTGGATTATGTATATTTTTTCTGATACTAAGTCCTTTGTACTTAGACCTTGGTTTTCTTCCTTCCCTCTGAAACTGACAGGAAGTACCAAAAATAGTTATTTTTTTCTGCCCTCACTTCTGGTGAGGTCCTTCAGTCTGTCAGGCCATTCTTTTCAAAAGCACATGTAGGAATCCAAGGTTTATGCCATTTGTTTTAAGTTCATTTAAAAACTTGAAACAAACCAACCAAAGAAAAAATGTAATAAAATACACTTTTTTCAGAAATTAACCTCTCCACCCCAGTTTCCCTTATTGTTTCTCCTTGGTGAAAAGTGATCGAATTATTTTTAAAAGAAAGACTTGTCTGTCTAAAACCAGACCACATATTCTAACCCAAAACTAAGGTGTGTGATTGCCCCTTGGAAATCAAACCAAATACAATCTTTAATGAGCTTTTACAGCTCTATTTTTTACTGCATTCAAATCCTGTGCTGGTTTAGAAACATGACCTATTGATGTTGTCAAGAATGGCTTCCAAACATTTTGTCTAATCTTTATTTTTAATAGCTCTTGTATAACCTGCACTACCAGATACTTCATAGTTTCTGTAGGTCAGAGCAATTCAGCATTATATCTGACACCCACTTTGCAGTAATTTTACCAGAAGTAATGGTTGTGACAAAAAGAATTCTACTGTGAAATTCTGCATAGTGATAGAAGTACCTAACTGTTTCACGGCAGTGTGTTTTGAAGTAGGCTGGTTTACCCAATAAAAAGAAACCAAAAAGAGTCCATCTCTCTCTTTTTGTCTCTCTCCATTTTGCCCTTCTGCCCCAGCTATAAGCTGTTAAATCTGTTTCAGTCTTCATCTTAAGTGCCATTCAGTGTTTCCTCAGTGAGCAGTGATTGATTTGGATTAATTAGAAGCAGCTTCATACAGAGGGTTTACATTATTGTACACGTGAGAGATAATAGTTGCAAGTGTGGCAGCATGGATTCATACCTATAGTGCAACAAGGAAAAGAAATCATAATTAAATACTGGAACAATAATGAGCTTATTTCCCTCAGTGGTGTTAAGTTTTTGCATATAGTCATAGTTCCATCTGTGTGGCTGGACCCACGGCTTTGTCTTCCACCCACGGGCCTTGGCTGATGAAAATATGTTGGCTAGTGAGGGGTTCTTTTGTCTGTCTTGCTACTCTGGTTCAAAACATAACTTCTGTTCCTTTAGGCACTGGCATTTTGCACTCAGAGGGGTTGGATAATACAGAGAAAGCTCCTGTGTAATCTCAGTAGAAAAGGATAGCGTAAAGACAAACTCAACACATCATTGAAACCATCTTCCTGAAAGGCAGCCTGTTTTCATATTAACTGTGGCTCAGGTGAAGTGTACACAGGCTGCTCTTGGATGGGAATTTGAGCAACCTGACCTAATGAAAGATGTCCTGGCCCACAACATATGGAATGGACTAGATGATTTTTAGATTCCCTCCAACCCAAACTGTTAAAGGATTCTATGGTTCATGCTTAAATGTTTAGCAGTCATTCTGATCATCAAGTTTCACATCAGTAGCTACTTGGATACTTGACTTAGGCCCGCATTTGTGAGGACAATTAGATGGACAGTGTACAAGTTGTATTCCATTCAGTTGTTGCAGCATCAACTGAAAAGGTGTCTAGAGAAACTGGATGTCAATTCTTACTATTGAAAATGGTTTACGCTTTTTATGCAGGTCTTTTATTTGCATTTTTTCAGTGTTCTGTGTCATTTGGTCATGTTTGTATAAAACCAAATACGTTGAACTCTCTTGTTACAGAGTGCCTCTGGTACACTGGGGCAATTTCTGGAGATTAAAATCCTCTCCTGTAAGCCAGTGCCCTGCAGTTGCTCCTTCAAATGTGCAATTTTTTCTCAAATTAAGCCAAGAAGATTTCAGTAGCACAAAACCCCCAACACACGCACTTGTCTTGTATGTATTCATAAGGGTTGCAGCAGATGTATACACTGACAAGATTTTAAAAAATGCTTGCTGTGCAGTGCTCATGGTCACAGTGCAGATGAGATATTGTCTGTGTTTTGGCTCTGCATTACACCAAGCTGACCCTTAGTTAATGCTGCACAATTTTATGTCAGTGGTAATTTCTCTCAGCAGATTAATTGTCCATCCTGCTGGCATACCTTTGCTTGGACTCTTAACTCTTTTATAATGATTCAGCCTTCATTAGCAGTGACTGACACCAGTCACCAATAAACTTGCTCTTCCTCACACTGCAGGAACTGCTAGAGTTGCCTTTAAAGATTTCAAGCTAAGAAACTATTTGAATTTATGGCTACACGTTGGTTAGATAAGCTCATGCCTAGGTCTGCCTTTCATTTGCAAAGTGGAATTTTGTCTCCATGTACTCAGAAATCATGAGTTGAAGTCACAATGACTGGGTCATTTTGTTTTTAAATGAGAAATCTTTGTATGATCTTTCTTTTTTGACCTTCTGAGGCTATTGAATATGTTCTTTGTTGCCTTTCTGCAACTATGAGGGAAAGAAACATCTTTTAAATGAAAGATTAAATTCTCAATCTGAAGCTTTGATTATTTATAATTGCAACAGAACTCTGCTTCTTTGCTGGTAGTGCTGGCCTTCCCATTAGAGCCTTGAAATTTATCTAAAGAATATTTGCGATAAATTTTGTAGACTTGCACAGGCCACATACCTTTTCTCCTTTTTCCCTTCTCCTCTTCCAACTCAATGCAGAATTCCTGCACATACAGTTTCCATCCTGTCTGCAGCAACAGCTGCTTTGTGCCCTGCTGTTTTCGTATGTCTTTGAGAAGTTCTGCTTCAGGAGCTGTCTCTTCCACTCCCAGGCATGGAAGTGCTTCTGCTGTGGAGCTGGTGTAGGGTACAAGTAATTTTTTTTTTTTTATCTTCATTGAAATGCAGCTGGGACTAGGCATGAATGCACTAAAAGGTCTTGGAAATGGAAACATGTTTCTGTGATGGGTATAATATGCCTTTTTGACTGAGAATTGGAGGAATCCATCTTGCTTTTTGAACATCCAATTCATTATTGCTGCTGCTGCTGTGAATTTCATTTGTACATCTCTTTCAACATACGGACTGCTTAACAATAGGATAAAGAATTATATTTTATGTCACTGTTGAATGTTGTTCAGGAGCAATTAGCTATTGAACAGTACATGCTGGCTAGACTAGAAAAAGATCTGATTATCTTCTCTAACCATTCAAGGCCTGCAGGTAAGCTCTGTGTACCAAAAAACCCCAACCCCCCAAAATCCCAAACATCGCACTACGTGCTTAGAGCTTCACCTTCAGACACCAGTTTGACCACAAATGCTGCGTGGTTCTTTATGTCTGGAGACAATTTTACTAAATGAGATAGGCTTAATTTCTAAACTTCACTGACATGTTAAGATTAGTCCAGAGCTTATGCCTTTTCTGCAACCCAATAGAATTGTTTGATTGGTAGTACATGGCTGTTAATTTGGGGAGAAGTCTGTTCTATTTCATGACAGATGGATGTATGTCTCATAGAAGAGTGGGCCATTTTACAACTTACAGGCTAGGTTGTTCTGCAGTAATGTGAGAATAGTAACCCACAAATACAAATTTATTTGTCTTTTGGTGTACCTTTGAGGTAGGAACTTCTGTTTAAAGTCAACCACCACCATTTTAATTGAGCAGCTTTCAGGCATTGGATTACACAGAGAAAAAGGATCTACAGCTATAACAATACACACGTGAAAGAAACAGAGGCAAATGATAAAACTTCATTGAGTTCTTCTGGTCAGGTTGATTAGGCCTGTTTCATCCGATTATGGTCATTCAAATGCAGTGGCTGTTTAAGATGATATATGGCATGTGTAAAGCAACTGACACAAGAGGACACTAAACACACAGGCTCTTCATTAACAGATAAAACTCTCAGACTTTCTGGAGGAAAACATCATGGGAGTGGTCATAACCCTGATTAACCTCTCTACCAGCAATTAAATTAGTATTTTAATTTGTTGTGAATTCTTGCATATCTTTATGAGCCTTCCATACTGTTGAGCACTGCTCTTCTGATGATACGAACTCTATTCTTTGTAAAGAGGAGTTCTTCACTGACTGTAGTGTAAATTGCAAGGACATGTTTCATTGTGAAGAACAACTTATGAAAATATCTGTCAGAAATAATTACAGTTGATCCTGCTGTCAGGCAGGAATATAGATTGGATAATTTACTGGTGTCTTCCTCAGCAGTGTTTTTTATAGTGCTGTTATCAGGAATATTAGAATCTAACTTGTAAGGGGGGAAAAGGAAAGGAAAGGAAAGGAAAGGAAAGGAAAGGAAAGGAAAGGAAAGGAAAGGAAAGGAAAGGAAAGGAAAGGAAATTGATCTCCTACTCTTGACTTTGCACAGTGGTTTGTGGCATGGGCTTACTCATGCATGACTATGTAGAAGGCGAAGTATGATCACTGATACTGTTTTTTGAAGNGAAAGGAAAGGAAAGGAAAGGAAAGGAAAGGAAAGGAAAGGAAAGGAAAGGAAAGGAAAGGAAAGGAAAGGAAAGGAAAGGTTATTGATCTCCTACTCTTGACTTTGCACAGTGGTTTGTGGCATGGGCTTACTCATGCATGACTATGTAGAAGGCGAAGTATGATCACTGATACTGTTTTTTGAAGATGCGGAGGCTCTTGAATGCACAAATCCTATTTTTCACTATCATGTAAGGTTGTCCTAAAGGCCTCAAACAACTGTTTGCTCCTTTTGAAGTTTGTATCCTAAATCAGATGTGGCACACGGTACAAGTCTTTGTACAAACCTGTGGAAATGGCCCCCCAAGTCTCCGGCTAGCTTTCTTGGGGGGCCTTGCTTGCAGGCACTGTCCAGAGGTTTTTTGCCTGGTCCCTCCTTGCTAGATTAGCTGGGAGGGATCAGGCGGGGGTCAGCCAGCATGCCGAGGCTTTTTTCCACAAAGGAACCAGAAGGCAGAGCGACTTGGGTAAGAGTCTTTATTCTTCAAAGGTCAGCTCCCAAGTGAGAGCGTGGTCTGTCTTTTTGGCCATCCCCTGGGGCGTGGCCCCGCCTGGTCCAGTCAGAGGGCCCGAAGGGAGACATGACATGTAAAAGAGGCTATTATGGTGGGGTTTTCCCAGGGAATAACCAATTGGGGAAATCTACAGGGTCTCCTCGGGAGGGGCAACAGGGGCAAGGGGCGTGGGATTGGTGAGATTCTTCTCGCCATTGGACAGGGAAGGGAGAGGAGGTCCTGGGGGAAAGCCCACCGGGAAACCAGGTGAGAGGGGGATATAACCGGGGAACGAACCATTTACAAATCAATACAAAATAAAATAAAATAAAATAAAATAAAATAAAATAAAATAATAAAATAAACACACAGCCACACAAACCTGAGGACACCTGGAGGTGAATGTGCCCTGTGATGGTCTGAAGTGTGTAGTTTGCCAAGTCGTCCATGCAAGTGACATTTAAGCATCCTGTAAAATGAGTAAATGGGAGAAGCTGCAAGGCTATTGACTGCCCTTGTCCTCCCTCCCCTGTGTCCTATAGATTAAGAGACCTGCTGCAGAGGACAGCAAGGCAAAAAAGATGGAAATGTATAGTTGGCAGGTAGGTTGGTAAACAGTTCTTGTAATTTCATTAGTTTGGTAGAAATTGAAGTGTCAGTATTAGTCTCAAAGAGTGGGCAGCAATACATCTTTCTAATGTACCCTCTCCTCATGGATATGCAGCTATAAACTATATGCAGATATAAGATTTTATTTATTTCCTCTCTTGAATTTCTACTCCTGATTACTTCAACACTGATGTTTTGGTGGTTTTAGTTTATCTCTCCTTAGAAAGTTTCTTTATTTCTCCAGATCAGGAGTTGTCATTTTCACATAAGCCTTCAAGTCTGTGCAGAAAGAAGATCCAGGATGTGGACACCTTAAACTTGTCTAATGGCACATTTAAGGAATAATGTATTTCTTGTTTCTTTGCCTTCTGAAGTGTTCTCTACACCTAAAGGTCCATAGCAACAGAAATGTTCTCTACCACTGGCAGGTATCACAGTATCTGACTATCACAAGGCATCATAGTGATGTCCAGGATTTTTTATCCAACAGACTCTGGCAGTGCATGAAAGGACTGACCTTGGAAAAGCTGCAGAGGGTTTAAAAAAACCCAGCTACTCTAGTGAGAGAAAATGCACAACTCAGTATCTGTGCTGTTTTGACTTGGAGCGTGGTAAAATGGAGCAAACAGTCCCAAAATGAGCTAACTGACCCAACTCAGACCAGCTCAGGCTTCCTTAACCCTGCCTGTCTTTAACTCCTTTGACAGCTGTCTTCCACTGGGACAGAGGTGAAACTTCGACAGACCGCCTTTGTTGAGCAGTGGTCCCCAGATTTGCAGCTCTCCCCAGGAAGACCTGAGAACAATTACAAGTGTGTCACCTGGACAAAATGTAAAACTTCGCTGTCAGACTATCCTATCCCTGGTAAGGCATCTAAGGCCACCTAATTACTGATGAAAACAAGCTTAATAAAAAGGAAAATAACCTGTAAAATAAGGGGACTGCTAGGACATGTTATGTGGTTTTGAAATGTTTGCATTAGGCTGTGATGAGCATACTGTAAAAATTGCATGAAAAGTAATAGGAAGAAAACTAGTGCTGGAAAATAAACACTTTCTAAAGGTGTTCTGTTGGTTTTAGACATTGTTTTTAGTCTGCCTCCTCTGAGGGAGAACTGGTTGTGACCATAGATTCATTTATGAAAAATGCGTGTATGTGTCAGGACAGAGCAGGTTTTGATTTGCCCTGTCAATGAAGCCTGGAAAAATTATTGAATGAAAATGAGGTATAGACCACAGCTCTAAGCCTGGACAGAATGGGGAAGTAGACTTGACCTATTTAGCTGCATATTTTACAGTGAAGTTTCACCACTAAATCTAATATTATTTCTCTTCTGTAAGAATGACTGTGCAGCTGTAGATCCTGTACAAAGCCTTACGCATATATTTACCTCTGTGGTATAGAGAATATTGCACATGCTTATATTCCCTTTAGGCCCTTATTTAATTTTTTTTCCAAAATCAAGATCTCTATACACTTTTAAAATTCTCTGTGTAGTATGGATGTGTAGTATTAATATGACTATCAGTGTAAATGTTAATATAAAAGATGAGTTAGCAGTACTCAGTACATTGTGATTATTCTTAGGTCATCTCTGGGTGCCCATTAATTAATAAAAGATGATTAATTGTTATAATGTGCTAAAACACTAAGAAGGACTAAAGATAATTCTGAATGACATTCTGTGTTAAATTAATTTGCTAAGCAATGCTGAGAACAGCTGCAGAAAATCACAAAGGATTCTTGTGTCTTATGTAGCCCACTTTTTTCCCCCCCTTGGTGAGTGGTTTACTTAGTTTAACTTGTTCAGGTTTTTTTGTGGTCCTTTTAGTTTGATAAACAGAGTCAATTCAATTCATGATAGGATGTGACTGGGTAAACTCAGTTTCCTAGGAACTGATCCTGCTGGAGGTACAATTGTTGGCTGCATGTTAAGTGAATGCACAGGGGAAATTGGAAACAATGAGGATTTTAATGTTTGAACTTAAAGCTCTTTTCCAACCTTTATGATTCTATGACTCTATTTCCATTTCTGGGTCCCCAGTATGTTATGTTAAGATGACCTGCCATTAAATAATGCTTGGCTGTTGCTGGAGAGGAGGTGTTGATGCTGCTCCAGCTGTTCTGCCTGGAATCCCTCTCAGGTCAGTTTGGGAACACCAGTGCAGAGCCTGTACCAGGATTAATTTTGATGGGAACAGCATTGTCCTGATCATGCTGAGGTCTGTTCATACCTGTCTATGAGAGGTGAGAGAAGAGACAGAACTACTCATGAATCTGTGTTGTGGAAGAGTTAATGGCAACTCAAAATGCAAGACAGACCCAAGCTGAGCTTATTAAGACTTCCATGTTCTGACTAGATTAGTACAAGAAAAAAAACTTTGTTCCCTTTTCACTTTGTGTCTAGTGAAACCTTGCTCAGTACTAGGGTTCTCCATTATTCCCAGCAACAAACCACCAGCAAGAAGTCACTGAAATGGTGGAATTGGCAGTTTATGGCTAAGACAGGAGGATTAGGGCTGAAGTATGCAGGCTCCATGCCTCCCCAGAAGTCATTTCTTGTACATTTTTGGTAGTTTGTATGTGCTTAATAGAAAACAAAACAGGTTCTCTTCTCTGAGACCATAGTCTCTGTTGGCTAGATGTACAGGGCTTACATTTCCGAGGAGGTGAGTATTTACATAACTGAGGTTTGAAAAAACACTGAAGTTCTTACCGTACATGACTTAGAATATTTTAAAGTGTGCAGAAGCTGTGTAAATTCTTTATGTCTTAGAACTGAGGATAAACAGCACACTTCAGCACAGGAGCATTTTCAACATGCTATACTGGATGCTGAAATCCTGTCATTTCACAAAATTTATCTATTTCACATATCTAGTCTGCCAAACCTGTTTCATTCAGTTTTGAATTTTTTGGTGTTTCTTGAGACACAAATTTACATGGTCAGAATATACTTTTTTTCAAAGTTAGTATCTTCAGCTGTAAATTATGAAGACATGCTACCTGCAGATAAAATGTTGCTGTTAATCAGAGAGCCTGAGAGATTGTGAGAGGAAACTGAAATCGAGCACAGTTTTTGGGTAGGACTGAGGTAGGATGAGTTGCAACTCAGAGTAATCTGCTGAAATTATTCCCTCTTGTTCTTTCAAATAATGTGTTTTATTTGAATTACATAACATGGGGCACTGAACCCCTGTGTGAGCAAAGTAAAGACAGCTGGCAAAGGGATTAATAGTGATGCTTCTTTACTGCAGAGGTTTGGCCCTGTAATTTAGAGAAATAGGCCAGAGTCATGAGAGGAACAGGGCAGCATTTTCCCTGCTGTTCTGTTGAGGTCAGTAAGTGGCATTTCTGCTGATTGAGTTTCAGTTTTGGCAAGTATCTGAACAGTTTTGTTTATATTGTGTATAATGCACATATCTATGTATATTTGTGGAAGGTCAATGATGGTATAAAATGCCTGCCTTCAGTTTTCACCCCTTTTGTGTAAATCAGGGATGAAATGTTTTTATAACATTGTGTCTCACCAGATGTCTACAGTGAATTTGTTGAACTCATTAAATATCATAAAAGACAAGATGCCCATTCATTCACTCAAATGAATTCATGAACAGTTAAACTACTAAAACCTGATTTTCTCTATGTTTCTTGCTCCTGATTAATTACACTTCCAAAAGTGATTCAATGTTGAAGGACAAACAAATAAGCTTTATTCCATTAGGGGGAAAAAAGAAAAAGCTAAGACTTTCATCCTGCTTAGCCATGTCTGTAAAAATGGCAGAGTTTTTACCCTGAGATGCTGCAGGACAGGAGCTGTCTCAGCCTGTCCAGTTTATACTGCCTTGACAGTCATCTACAGGTACCCTTCACTCGAATTGCAGTGGTTCAATGTGGCACCTTTCAGATGTGCTCTTCTGTAAGGCAGGAGGGCTGAAACTGTGCTTGTACGACTCACAAAAGGGTTTGTTAGGTAACAAATGGCAGCCAAATATAAAGTTTGGAACAAGAAAATAGCAGTGAAAGTCAACCAGCTTGCAAACATCTTATGGCGACCAGTCTGGCCAGTTCTTATTTACTATTTTAAGTATCCTGAAGTGTTATTATATTAAAGATCTTTTCATAATGCAAACAGGCCTAATAAAAGTTGAATTTTGTTAGTAATGCATTCAGTGGATTCATTACTGCTATATAAAGCTGTGGCATACATTTAGAACTCTACTTTTAAGGAGATTTATTCGTGGTGGCCAGCTCAAACCAAAAAAAGCCAGAAGACCCTTTTAGTGTTAGCCACAACTAAAACCTAAACAAAACTCTCAGACATCAAAGAAAAACCAGAGGAAAGCTATACAAACAAATGTATTGTGAAAGTAGCATCTGCTTTGATAAACAATGCATTTTACAGGATTGTTTTCAAGCTGACAGGCTATTGAGATTAAAAAATAAAAAAACCCCAGTATTATAAAACACCTTCTTGTGAGGTCTGAATCTGGTGTAAGATTTTATCTTTGTTTTTAAGGCTCCAACTTGTGTATTGGTAGTTGTAGATACTTACATTACACAAAATCTAAGCTGCCTTCTTTGTCATGCCTTAAGAACAGAGGCATGAGGACTGTGGAAATGCGCCCCCCGAGGTCCAGCTAGCTTGGGTTGTGGGGCGCCGGGGCTGCCACAGACTACCTGTTCCCTCCTAGACCGGTGGTAAGGCGGTACCAGGTTTGGGCCCGGGCCCGCGTCCTCGTTTCCACAGAGAGCCAGAGAGCGAGAAGGACTCTAAGGCAGAGATCTTTATTCTTCGACGGTGCAAGGCAGAGTGGGAGATCTGGGTGGGACTCGGGAGTATCTACCCCTGGGGCGGGGTGACACATGACCAATGGCTGGGCCCCGGGTGTTACATGACACGAGAACACATAATCCGGGTTCCTGGGGAGAGGGACTTTCATTGAGGGGGCCAATGGGGTGGGAGCTCGAGGGTGTTTCTAGAAAGAGGTAGGGGCTGTGGGTGGGGAGAAGCGTGGGAACTGGGCTCTGGGTGGACGGGATGGATGGGGGCAGGGTTTGGGTGATTCCACCCAGGGGGGTAAGGGGCGAGGACGGGAGAAACCAAATGCAGATTAATACAATAATTAAAAACATAGCTTATGCACTTCCACAGAGGACAAAGAGGATCAGGAGGGACACAGAATGACTGATAGAGAGTCTTTGTACTCATGAAGAAAGGTAGGGGCATGGTTACTTTTATAGCCGCTTTTACAAGGGCTTTAAAGGCTCGTCCTGCTTCAGAAATGTCATGTTCCTTTGCCTGTATCCCATCATCATTCACAAATTTCTGCCCAGTCTAAGTTAAAACTCCCTGTCATTCAAAAGAACATGAAATCTGTTGTAATTATTCATGTATCCATTTGATTTCACACCAAAACCCAGAAACGTGTTGTAGGGGAAAAAAAAAGTTAGGGGAAAAAAGATTATAAAAATACAAGTTTTCACAGAGAAATATATCAGTTTATTCAGCTGCTCATTTCTACTCCAATATGTTTGGATTCGAAAAGGAAATGCAAAAAAAGAAAGCACTTAGCTATGCAAGCAAAATTGGGTTTTGTTCCTTTGTTTCTGGGAAACAAGGATGGGTTTCTCTTCAGTCTTCCTTGACAGAAACACAGTCTTCCTTAACTTTTGTTTTGTTTAGGAATTTGATCTTTCTTATTTATATTATTTTTCAGTAGGTGGATTAAGGCCAGGCATCCAATCCACTAATCCTGACTGAGTGAACATATAATTTATTTTCTAGTGCCTTTGTTTTATTATCTGTCAAATGTGTGTGGAGGAGCTCCTGAGGTCTTTACAAAATAACCTATTTTTGTAGAACATCTAGATCCTACTTTTGCATGGTGCACTGTACTCAGAGAAGGGAGAGGTCTAAAATGTGTGGTTTTATCACCAAGTTTGCAGTAAACAGTCAATTACCTTGGAAATACATTTACTATGCACATTATTCCAAGGGGTTTATGTAGCATAGGGTGTGAAAACCATCCTGTAGTCTACAGGAGGCAGAAAACCATGTGAAGAAAATTTCTTGTCTAAATTCAGCTATTTTTCATGGATAGAGAGTAATTTTTGTGCTGAGCAGCTTCGTGGCGTTCATTTCGTGTTGCAGTAGCTCACGCTACCATTTTGAAATGGAGAAGACCAGTCAATCAGCTGTTTCACAGTGGGGTAATTCCTTGCAAGTGATGTCAGGTCAGATGGATTTAAGTTGATTTATCTTATGGTTAGTGTCTATGGGAGCTGGAAATGATATCGGAAAACACTTAGGCTCAGTCATATCTGATTCTCTAGCATCTGTTCTTGTTTAGGAAGCAGGCTCAAACTAACTTATGATGCAGGGAGTTCATAGTGTCTTTCAGTGTAGTGTTTTCAGCTTGGCACCGAAAAGCAGGCAGCAGAGCTTGCTGGTTGTGCTTTCTGGACGTGGCCTTTGCGAGATTCAAGAGAACAAGGAAATGTATGAATATATATTATATATTCATATATTTTATGTATACGTGTTTTTAATAATATTTCATACCTGTTTAGAAGTCTAGAAGATAGCAAAAGAGTTAAAGTAAGCAAGGTGCTGTAGCTTCTGCCTAGTTCAGGAGAGTTTACATTTGTAGTTGAAGTATAAAAGCAGTAGGAGGTGACTCCAGCTACCCTTACATTCGCTGGTCTGTCATTCACTCAAACTGCAATTGCCTTCTTGTGGTGCATAATTCCTTGCCTGCAGCAAGAAAAAAGCTAAGTGTAATTGGGATTTTAGTGGCCAACAGACGTTCCAGAGACAGAAAATGATACCCTGCTGAGCTCTCAATAAAAGCTCCACTCCAAAAAAACAGAAAACAGGGTAAAGCCCTGAAACCTCAATCCCAAACTCCAGAGCTCTGGCATATGACCAAGTTATACTTTTTTTTCCATTCATGTTTACATTTATGGTTTAGGACAGTGAATGTCAGTGCTCCAGTGCAAGGGCTGTGTTATGGTTTATGAGCATGGGCCTCCACTGAGACTAATGCAAAGCTGCACTGTCCCCATGGGAGCTCCAGGAAGCATTTATGCCTTGGGCGCACACACTAAATGGTTGGGATTTTCCTAGAACAAAAAGGGCATTTGGGTTTATATCTCCCTTAAGAGCTTTCTCTTCTTCAGATGACCATGAGCATTATGAACATATGTAAGGGGTGTGATTATTGCTTGTGACAGCTTGTGTGCACAGAGTTTTGCAAGATGTGCTGTGTTTCTACACTCCAAGCTTGGGATGGGTGTCAGGCAGATGGGTTAATGAATTATAGGGAATAGAACTAATCAAGTGTGAAAGGCTGGACAAAATGAAGGGTATTTATCTTGTTATTTTCTTGTGAGCCTAAGGAAAGCTTGGCACTTTGGACATCAGAAGGTTTCTAGCTGTGGAGGAGCTCTGGTAATTGAGCCACAGCTGAAAAAAAAAAGCTAAAATCATAGAAAGATAGAAAGATCAAGCTATGCATTGTAGCATTTAAAAAATTACATAGAAGGTTCTAAAAGGAAGAGCCTGAGAATTATTCTTGCACTTTCATTTAGGGAGTCAAAATTAGAATATGGTTGTGTTCTTGTACTTCTTAAATTCTTTAGTAAGTATTCATGTAAAATATGTGTTTACCCTTTTCATGTCAATGTGCTTTGTGACACTCATCTTGCGTAGTCCAGTCCAAATTCTTTTAAAGTAATACGTAAGTTTGTCATCTAAGTTTTCCTTTGGTCTTTCTTTCACTAGTACTTCCTTGCATTACTCACCACAGAGTGCTGGTGGCAAAGACTGTCTCAAGGATGCTCAGCTTGTTCTTGCTGGGGTATAGCTCACCTTATTAATGGTAGGGCTTTGGGGGAGAGGAAAAAGTCCTCAATCCATCTGGTGTACCCCGGTAAATTAAGCTTGTTCCTTTGTTGTCTGTAGCTCCCTTGCCTTACTGGGCCAGACACCCACAGTTGTTGCTGTTTGGCGCTCTTCCCAGCTCTGAGGGGAGCTGGGACGCAAGAAAGAATGGAGTGTCTAAGGTCATGTCGCATTTGAGTTACATTCAGTACCTGTGCAAATCTTGATTTCATATGAGGTGTTGGACCTTGCATGTTTGGGCAGATTTTTAAAGCCTTTTATCCTTGTCTCTGAACTTTTGCTGCTCAGCAGAGTCAAATATTTCTGAAAACTTTCCTCAGCAACCCAAGAGTAGGAGAGGCAGAGTCACCTGTTAGTCTAAAATGTCTGTGCTGCAGCTTTGCTTCAATCAGTTCCAGCATTTCTGTCTGACTCTGAGGGCACCCATGCTTTGAAGTGGTGCTGTGGGCCTCTGCCTGGAAAAATCAATTCAAATTTACCCATAGCAGGGAGAGTTTCCCTGCAGTCAGAAGGATGTATGAGCTAGTGTCTCTGTGTCTTAGAGGCAATGAGGAGGGAGGGATTATGAAATAGCCTGTTTTGGTTTCCACTTTTTCTTTTCCCAAACGGTTTGTCTAGAAAATTGCAGACTTTGCCTCTTTGGCTCCTTTTTTTCCTTACCGAAGAAATTCTGATGCCCTGACTTTATCAAAGTCACTTTGTTCCAATGCTACAGAACAAAGAGAACCAAAGAAAAGAAGTTACTTTCTTGTGGTGATTACCTTTTGCGTTTTAACACACTTTTCCTTGTTTTACTTTTGTATAATAACCTAAAAGAAATGTGACTTGGTTTTGATCACTCCTTACCTGTCCAGTCTAAGTTCACAGAACTGTGATTTTTTTTTCCTAATGTGCTAGTTTGCAGTTATCTGTATAATAGGAAACTAACAGTAGCCTTCATGATTATGTGTTTATGCATTAATCACCTACTTATTTCTGGTTTTGCATACGGAAAAGCAAATGACACTTGCAGCAACACCCCTTGGCAGCAGCAGATATGTTTTCTTTAAATAGTTCATCTCCCATTGTTTTGTGATACTCCAGAACTTTAACCATATTCAGTGCATAAATAATTATCATTATTATCCCTTATGCTTTGAAGAACTTTTACCCAGGATTATCTGTAGACTGGAGCAAGGAAACACCCGCTTTTGCTGGGTTTGTATCTGCCTAAATCCAAGGGGTGTTTCTTCCTTTACATTAGCATGATCTCTTCTAAACAACAGCAGCATAGGTGAATGGCTACAGTCCAGCAGTAGACAAGCTATTCTTTTCAGTCAGTTATTGATCATCAGAAACACAGGGCATTTTCTTACTCCATTAAGAATTTTTTTTTTCTCATATATTTAGGGTTTTAATCAAAAGCATCCAGAAAGTATCAAAATATTTTCTGTGTTTTGTAAAACAATATGTAACTGCCATTTGATATTAATAGCTTGCAGAGATTTTGCAATAAATCCTGCCTGCATCCTGGAGATGAGTTGTTTCACTGGTGTTTTGTTATGGGAGTAATTAAAAGTTGCAAATACTAAAGCTTAGGGGGAAAAGCTTTTCAGAAGCAAATTAATCTGTTTATTAGTTGTTTGAGAAATAAGCTATTTTGTAGCTGCAGAATTTACAGTGTAATCTGCTCATGGTTTCAGCCTTGCACTCCACAACTAAGCTCCTTACATTTTTTAGAGTAAGAGTGTTTTTAGTTGTGTGGCTACTGTATGCCACACAACTATATGTAAATAAAATATGTATTTACAAATATGTAAACACAAACCAAGGCAGGGATTGAACACCTTAACTTTGCAAATAAATGAAACAATGTCCCTATTTTGATAAGAAAGCTTGGGTTATAGGTGTCCTAAGGTCCTTTCCAAGGTGAGTGGTTTTTTGGCTCTGTTCCTGAATAACCTTGAGGTGTGAATTAGCTGGCTTGGTTCAGTGGCCAACACAGCCGTTTTAAAGTTGCGATGATAAATACAGATGTTGCAGTTGAGCAAGTTATTCCACAGTCCTGAACAGGTTTTCATATCTCCATCATGCATACTTTGATACAGGAAAGAGAAGCATTGGTAGAATCTAGTGAAATTTTTATCAAATAAGTAGAAGCATGGCTAAATATTATTTTGGTTGCATAGTCTTTTTTTCCTCTTAAGTGACCAAACCTGTCAATTTTCCCTTTAATTGAATGAAACTGAAGAAATTGCCGTTTACTACAGTGCCACATAATGAAGGTACCCTGAAATAGGATCTATAACAGAATCTAAGTGCCCTGGCCTTTCATACATTTGTCCCAAAGTCAGAATTTTGCTTTTGGCACGGATATTAATTCTTTTTACAAGCACACTTCATTAATGAGGTGGTTAACGTGTAACAGAGCAGCTTGTAAGAATGAGATCCCATGCCGTACAGTTCAACTAATCAGAAATTATTTCCAAACTATTCAAATTTAAAATATATGTTTTATTCAAATCTAATCATTTTCTTGATGCTGCTTGTTGCAGACAATAATGAAATATTTTTCTTTATGTATTCCATAAAATGTAGGTCATTTTCACCCATCATAAAGTGCCAGGGACATCTGTGTTGAAGGCAAATGAAACTGAATTTGAATTAGGTTTGGAGGTTGACTTGGGAGTTTATTAAAAATAGTTTTGATGTGATTCAGTACATACCTTCAGGCAGCTTTGCCACTGACATTTATCCAAGAAACAGCTTTATATTGATTTTATTTTTTAATAGAGAAAAACAAATTTCTGAGAGGGCAGAATTTTTCATTCAGCTGTGCTGAGACAGTTACTTCAATTTTTTTATCTTTTTCTTTTTTCCTCAGAAATAGAAACCAGATTAAAATCAAATGCAAAACCAGGAAAAATGCATCCCCCCCCCCAAAAAAAAAATCTTGTCTTCTCCATTGTGGTAAATGTCATCTTATGTGAGGCAGGCAGTGTTTTACTCTTTCCAATTAGCTTTTCTTCATTTTTTTTTGCTGACAGCAGTAGCCACAGTCTCGCACACTTGCCACTCCAGGTTCATCCTATGCAAATTCAGAGCTGCTTCCAACATCAAAGTTTAATTTTACTACTCTAGGAAGTGGCTAGGATGTATTCAGGGAGTGAAGATATTCAGCTGCAAATGAAAAGATGGTATGAGAGGTTATGACAAGATCATCATCAACTTTGACTAATTAATCTGTTGCAGCATCTT
>WEZZ01003859.1:60372-70396 GCA_013400585.1 Chloropsis cyanopogon
TTTTTTTGGTTCTTTTTCTGGTAATGTCCTTTTTCTATCAGAATGCAGAGATTCCTAGTAGGCAGGGAGTCACCATGTATTTCATGTTTGTCTTCTTTTGTTTAATTTCCCTTTTCTTGTAAACAGAAATCTAAATTTTAAATCTAATCTAAAAANAAAAGCTTCCTTTTGGTCACTGACAGATCTCCCTTTTCTCACATTTGTGCTGGGTCACTACTATGATGCAACTTACTGGATAGATTTTTTTCAAGACTCTCTTTGCTCCTCCGGGAAAACCAGGGTTGGTATTAACTACTGTCAGTGCATTGTAGCTGCTCCTTAACAGACTTCAGGCTTATCCTTCCCTGTCATTCCCCTGAAATTCTGTCCCCACTGACATGAACACCATTGCATCACCATCACTGACCACCATGAGTTTCACATGAGACCAGTTGCACAAAACACTTCTGTTCCCTGTTAGGACCAAGGGGTTGCTCCTGTGGTAGCGGAATGGCAGTGGCCCCCTGGAATCAGGGAGGTAGGACAATAGGACAGAGCACCTAAATAAAAGGGCAGGCATCAAAACAAAGAAACAATCGAACCAGAAATAGAAAAACTAGAGCCAGTCTGGAAAGAAATGCAGCTCAGGAAATTTAATTTTCTTTGTCAGCATGTATTGCTGATATTTATTCTCTAAGATTAATGTAGTCTACAGATTTTCATGGTGCTTTAAAGAAAGCAATATAATGTGCTTAGTCCCAGGACCTGTCCTTAGACAATCAAAAGAGCCACTGACAGCCCAAAAAATTAAAAAGAAGTTGTGCAAGATAGAAGGACAGTATGAAACAAGATATTCTGTGTGAAGCCCTGGTGAAGTTTGTGAACAATGCAAGGCATGTCTGGCGTGACATTAGTGGGAAAACTCATCAGAATGGGCAAGAATCTGCAATAGAGACAGAGAGTTAGAAAGGGAAGCAGAAAGTGGGAAGACTCAAATACAGGAGTCTCTTTGCAAGTCAAAAATAGGACATCAAGGGGTTGGTTTGTTTGTTTGTATGGACTTTTTTTTGGGGGGGGGTGTTCGTTGATTTTTTTATCTTTTTTTCTTTTCTGGTTTCAAATACAGTGTTTTAAAATTCTGTCTACACATCTATGTCTTCAAATGTCTGGTGTAACATGGCAACTCAGAAACCTAATTGTGGGGTGAGGGTCCGAAGTGAGTCAAGAGCCCCCAGGCAGGTGCAAAGGAGAGCTGCTTTATTGCAAAAACCAGGCCTTTAAAAGCAGTTAGCTGGTTATCAGTTACATAGGTTTGAATCATAACAAACAAAATTCAGCCAACCACCATACACCACGATGTGAACACACTAAGGTTACATAACTTGTTTTTCTACTCCTAATTCAGCTGACTTTCTTTCCCATAATCCTTTCCTACTTATCCAAAGTAACAGGCCTGAGCTGTGATTTTACAAGGCCTTTCCTTAGTAAGGTTTTACCTATATGCAACATCTTATATTTTTCATTTTGTTCCTGTTGGAAAAAGACACTTTGGCTTGTTGTGCAGCAGGTAAAATATGCTGATTATGTCTGCTTAGAACAGCCATGTAGAGATTGCAGGGTTAGTTTGGGGGGAAACTAGAATTTGAGTAGCCTTTTAGGGTTAAACGTTACTTTTTTTCTCTCATTATTATCACATTGTAGATGAAGGCTTGGGAGCAGTACACTTTTATTCCATGCTTGAATTTTTGTTTTTAATCATTTGATAAACACAGCAAGAAACGTGAATTAGCATTTCTTATTCACCCAAGGGACAGCTTTTGTTCTGTTTGTCATGCAAGCCAGCAAGTCTTTTAAATTGTGGTTGTGAGGGGGTAATATGGTTATAACAAACTGGTTTCTATTCCAGTTTGTAGGTCCAAAAAATAGCAGGTTTATCACGTGACTGACAGTTTGAATGTGGCGTGTACTTAGCTTCTGCCAGGTGCACAGACTCTGCCTCAGTGCCACTATTTCCCATGTCTTACAAATTGCTGTTAAACAAGGAAACTGGACTTCTTCTGGCTGTGCTGCTTAACAAACTTGAAACTGAGTTTACATTCCCTGCTGAGTTCAGAGCAGTAAATGTCAGATCTGTTTGCCAAATTCAGTGTCTTATGCCCATTCTCCTGATCTTGGGCAAACATCTACTTAATATGGTTTACCTGCAAATCACACTTAGCTTCTTTTGGCCATGCGTTTCCTGCCACTGAATATTGATAGGCACCTCCAGCTCTGGTACATTTTTCAGTTTTTCACTTTGCCCTGCCTTTGGTAAATCCTTGAGCATGCCAAGAGTGAGTAGTGTAGGATACTCTGGAAACCATGAGGTTGTCATCTCTTACATGATTCACATGTAAAAGAAAGTGTATTGGTCCTTTTAAAGTAGAATGGAAAAGAAACTTGGCTTCTTTCTCTGCCCGGGTTGAATTTCCTAGGCTGGCAGCTAACAAAAGCTACTGGCAGCTAGCAGGCTGTGTAGTGAGTTAGTGACAAGAGACATTCAAGACCAGAAAGTACTGATTTTACAGTTCTATTCAGAAAAGTATTAAACAGCCAAGTGGCTTCCCGAGCCAAGTACAAAGAATTACCAGAGCACATGCAGATAAGAAGTGTGTAAACATACTCCATACTCACCGTCCTCATGAATATTTTAATCTCCTGGCAAAGTGAACCAGAGCCCATTGAGTGGTGTGCCAGGCAATGTGTGAACTTTATAGCTGTTTCCACATTGCCTTTCCCACTGAATCCCTGTATCCCCACTGTCTTTGTGAGAGAAAATGACTATGGGAAGAGTTTTATCTCATATCAATATGCACAACTGATAACTGGTGAGTTGCAAAATGGTTCTTGTTAGGGCATCACTAGCTCAGATAATTAGAAAGATAACTAGTTTTTACTGTAAATATGTTTATTAAAAATAAGTGTTCCATCCTTTTTTATCCCTGCAGCTTCTTTTACATTGTCTTATATGTGATGGCTCAAACACCTTTCTTCAGACCCTCCCATCTGAAATTTTGGCAGATGAGAGCTCTCTCAGCATGACTAAATTGTGAGATAGATTTCACAGAAAACTTTTCAGATCTGGCTGTCCTTAGAATTATGAATGAATTCTGCTTCCAGTTTTATCTTTGCAGCAAAAGGCTGCTTGGCTTTGACATTTTAGGCAATGACTGTAGTTGAAAAAGAATGAGCAATACAGATTCAAAATTGGACTGTTATGGATATGACAATGATGCTGTTTAATCCTTTATGGGTGGCAGTAAAGGAACTGGATGAATTGTGGGCTTGGACTTTGTGTTTGCACGTAAGCATGTAAGCTATTGAGCCGGGTTATAGACACCCTTACCAGAGAGAAGGCTGAGGTACTCAACTTCTTCCCTCAATCTTCAGTGGCAACCTCTCTTCCTACACCTCTGCAGTGGAGGGCCAGCAGGAGAGGGACCGGGGAAGCAAAGTCCCTCTCACTGTAAACAAGATTAGGTTAATGACAACCGAGGAACCTGAATGTACATGTGTCTATGGGACCTGATGAGAGGCATCCCAGAGTGCTGAGGGAATTGGCTGATGTAGTTGCCAAGACACTCTCCATGATATTTGAAAATCCATGGCAGCCAGGTGAAGTCCCAGGTGACTGGAAAAATGGAAACTTTGTACCCGTATCTAAAAATTATAGAAAGGAGGACTCTGGGGATTACTGACCTGTCAGCCTCACCTCTGTGACTGGGAAGGTAATGGAACAGATCCTCCTGGAAGCTGTGCTAAGGCACATGGAAGACATGAAGGTGATTCAGGAAAGCCAGCACGGCTTCACCAAGGGCAAGTCCTGCCTGACCAATCCTGTGGCCTTCTGTGATGGAGTGACTTTGTCAGTGGGAAAGGGAAGCAAGCGTTTCACATGTAATTTATCTGGACTTCTGTAAAGCCTTTGATATAGTCCCCCATAGCATCCCTCTCTCTGAAATGGTAAGAGATGGATTTGAGGGGAAGACACGTGCATCCAGAGGGTCATGGTCAACAGGTCAGAGTCCTGATGGACATCAGTGAGAAGTGGTGCTCCTCAGAGGTCTGTACTGGGACCAGGGTTGTTTAATATCTCCATTAATGACAAAGGGATCAAGTGCACCTCAGCAAATTCGCGGGTTTATAACCTTCAACAAGGCCAAGTACAAGATGCTGCACCTGGGTTGGGGCAACCCTGGGATCGGCACAGCCTGAGGATGAACAGACCTAGAGCAGCCCTGCCCAGAAGGACTTGGAGGTGCTGGTGGATGAGAGGCTGGACATGACCCACCCAAGTGCACTGGCAGCCCAGAAAGCCAAACACATCCTGGGCTGCATCCAAAGCAGTGTGGGCAGCAGGGCGAGGGAGGGGATGAGTGAGACCAGCTGTCTTTCCTGATGAAATGCTGAAATGTAAAAATGGAGCCACACATTTTGAATTTATTTCTTCACATTCTCCAGTTTTGGTGGCACGTCTTTGAAGTTTAAGCACTACAGAATTCACTATTAATCTTGACAGCAATGCTGAATTTTCATTCAAGAGCTGGGATGATAATCCCAAACAATTTAGGCACTTCAGTCCTTTCTCATGTTACTTCATTCCAATGCAGGATAATAGATCACATGTTTCTGTGTAATGCAGGAAGGAAAGTTTTGAGCCCAATCAGTAATCCTTGCAGTGATGAGGAATCTCATGGAAAACCTTGGCAACTGATTTATTTATTCTGTGAAACTGGAATGGTGATAGTAAAAAACCGACTACTTGTGTAGCATCTGGGGAGGAAGCTTGGTTATATTTTCTAATCTGTTGCATTCCTCTTCTGTCCCCTGCCCCTTTTTGGGGCTTTTCCCAAGCCCAGCTACCCGGGGCAGAGACCGGGAGCAACATTCTTCTGGGTTCTGGGGGTACAAGGGCCTTACCTGAGCCTTTGGTGAGAAGTCTCTGGGGTGTGCATCAAGTTACACATGCAGGCAAAACACCACACAGCCTCTGAGGGCGCCAGTTAGATGCAGTTCATTTGGAGGTCCCATGCCGGGGGGCAGCATGGTTCAGAGGGGTTTGGAGGGTCAGGAGAGAGCGAGAGACTGGCCTAGCTTTCCATCCCTCTTCCGAGGTCCAGAGAGTTTTATCAAGAAAGCCCAGGTATTCCTCGGGGAGGAGTGAGGGGAGGGGAACACACCTCAGGGACCACTGGGAATGGGAGGTATGGGAGGGGTTAGGTACCGTTACAATCACAGGTAAGGGGCAGGGGGAATGGGAAGGGTTACCATTGCAACTTAGGACATTTTTTTCCTTGGGGTGATCAGAACAAACTATTTGAAAGAATATAATCACCACACTGTGATACATAATAGGGAATAATTCGTGCATTTATAAAACATGGTTCATAATTCATGTGTATATAAAGATATATATGCATTTTGATATAAGTTGTGCTCACATAGAAATAAAGTTATAGGTTTTAGGTCCTAAATGGGACTGGAAAGGGGGGAAAATACCTCATATACAGAATGCAAAACCACTGACAAAGACTACATTTACAAGCTAAAAGACGGCCTCTGTGGAGATGGGCTGTTTCCAAGGAGTCATCAAGGAAATATTCCAAGCCATGAATACCTGATAATATCTACTGGAGCCATCAGGAACATGCATCCGAAAACCAACTTACCGTCAGGACACAGATTCGAATACTCTGTTCCAGTAACCACTTACATCTCAATATTAAGTTCCAGCCACCCCTGATTGGCGCTGATCGCTGTCCAAAACTGCTTTGTCAAACCTCACACGGAGACAGAAGAACGCATGAATATGTGTACCCGTGAATAGAAACGGGTGAAACTCTGCCTTGGGCACAAAAAACTGTATAAAAACTGCCCGAGCAGAGACAGACTTTGTGAACAGAGGGAGTTTGAAGCGAAAGAGTTTGGACTGAATGTTCACCCGGTGCCAGTCCCAGGCCTGATGCCGTATCATTTTCCTTTTGATTGTGGCTGTCGCGACCGTATCTTGATTGTGAAATAAATTTTCATAATTTTATTAATCATAATTTGGCTCGATCAATTTTTACATATAACAACACTAATATAGCTGTTTCTGCTGGCTTGCAAGAAGCTGTGAGCTGATGGAAACACACAAAAAAACAGGCTGGAACCATAAGTGGTAACAAGAAAAGTCCAGCAGTCATCCATTATGAATCTGTATTGGTCTTCCTTAGAATCAGCTCTGAATATTGTCTCAATTTCTCTGCATTTTCAGAGGGAATAGAGCTGATCCAGAGAGTATAGTAGCCATTCCTGACAAGAGGTCTGCAATTCTTCAGTACTGGATACTGGAGTTTTTTGGATTTGCAGCACAAAGGATTGCTTCCAAACCTAATAAGGCCATTTAAAGGCTTTTTGTTAAAGTGGCCTTTGACTTTTACTGCTTGGGGCAAATTTTCTGCACCCTGGCACATGTATGAATTTCTTCTCTTTTTCCAATAGTTTAATGGAAAACATACACTATATTTAAATATACTTTGCTACATTTAAATATACTTTCTGGAGAGAAGGTTTCACTCTAATAACTTTTTTCTGCTTTAAAGTAATTTTTGAAGAGCAGAATATGCACTGTTTGTATGAATATTGATAGGCACCTCCAGCTCTGGTACATTTTTCAGTTTTTTACTTTGCCCTGCCTTTGGTAAATCCTTGAGCATGCCAAGAGTGAGTAGTGTGGGATACTCTGGAAACCATGAGGTTGTCATCTCTTACATGCTTCACATGTAAAAGAAAATGTATTGGTCCTTTTAAAGTAGAATGGAAAAGAAACTTGGCTTCTTTCTCTGCCCAGGTTGAATTTCCTAGGCTGACCTTCAGAAACTTGGAAGTTATATGTCAAGAGGAAGAAAAAAATTTTAAGAATGAGAAAGTCTAATTCTAAAATTTGGACTGATACATTGTGGGGCTGACATTTGGTGGATTTTGAGAAATTCAGCAGCAGCTCGAGCTTTCCCAAGGAAAAACATTTTTCTTCTGAAGAGAACAGCCTTGGAAGCATTTCATGTTCTCAGGAAGAGACTGATGGAGATTCTGTAAGCACTTCTCATTCTCAAAATAAAGGTTCACTTTAGTTTACCATTTCCTCCTGTGTGTTTTCAAAATATGCTCGCTCTATCTCAACCAATGGTGGTAGAGAGGCGTCATGTCATTTAACCAATCAAGTAGCTGTTAGCGAAGAGCCCTATAAAAGGGGGCACATTATTCTAATAAAGATTGCCTTCTGATTCTTGGGAATTTTCGGAGTCTCATCTCCTCATTGTATGCGCAATAGCAACAATACATGAGGGCAATGTAAGGAGCAAACAAACCAAACCCACAAAAAAACCCCTACCAGAGTACACTTAGTACTAAGTTTGCTTAAAGCAAAATAACATTTTCACTCTTTTTTGTTGGAGTGCTTGGCTGAAAGGGGACCACAAGTAGAGAGAAGGTAAAGCACTTGAAACATTTTATGGTTAAAGCTTCAGAAACCACATTTACAGAAATTTTGCTTGGCACAGGAAAAAGATTTGGCTCTTGTCATTCCTGTAAACAACTTCTTCAGAAACTGCAATAGTGATAGTTATCCGAAACCAAGGGCTTTGAAGACAGAGAAACTGCAGTGGAAAGGATTTATATATGCATCCATCTATGCTTTTCTTTTTATCTATCTGTGCATATACAATTAGATGTGTATCTGAGCATTTCTGTAGAAAGTGTTCCACTCCATATGTTGCTGGTGATTGGTGGTTGAGGATGAGCCATCATTAGCATTCTTGTTAAATGTGATTTTCAGGTTGTCCTTTATTATCCTAAGAACCCATCTCTAAGAGCTGACTTTAAAAAATACATTTTCTGCGGGCTTAGCAGTCTGTTTTAGGGTAGACTATTATGGAATTGATAAATACTAAGTTACTCTGTTGATGAAAAGACGGGAGGAATAATTTTAAGTATTTATTTGGTAAGTGTCTATTGAAATAGAAACTTAGACATGAAACTAGAATGCTTTCCATTTCTGGTATAAAAAATGAATGGCTGGTCCTCCATGTGCATGACAAGAGATCATTGATCATTATAGTCTGAGCTCACACAGAATATTATGGTAAATGATGACCTGGGTTTGTGTAAAACTGACTAGGAGGAGTTTCATTTTTTTTTCCTGGAAAAGTCAGCAAAAAGCCTTGTTAAATGGCTGTAATTGCATATATCTCTTGGTAGTCATGAATTTATATTCACTAATTTTTTCTTGTCTCTGCTAAGTAGGTTTGTTTCAGATTATTTACAGATTTAAAAGGCATTTTAAGCACTAACATTTATCATGTCAAACTAAGTGTAAAGAGGATTTATAGGGAAAGAGTTTATTTACTGCCTTTTCTGTCTGTACAGCTGCCAGAGACATGGTAGTAAACTTATAGGATTTTTCTGAGCTCATGTTGCAGTAAAGCTATAATTCTATTACAAGACCAGGGGTAATTTAGAGTCTTTGCTATAAAATCAAGAAACTGTATAAATTAAAAAATAAATTCACAGTTGAGCAAGAAGTGTTATGATGCAGTTTCTAGAGAAACTCTTTTAGATGCAAGTCCAGTCTCTTACTTGAGGTTGAGAGTGACTTTCATACTCAGCCTTTTCATCACAGTTCGCAGGCACTCATTACTCTCTCTCTTATTCCTGATCCCTGGGGCCACATGTTTATACAGCCACTCTTCTGCCAGCGATTGAAGTTTGTCTTAAGGCTTATCATCAATACTAACCTTGGTGTTTCAAGGTAAGGATTCTGTGTAGCAAGCAGCAGAGAGACGACCTATATCTGGTATCTGTAATTTCATTGTAGTGAAGTGCAGAGTTGGCTGGCTGTAAACAAAAGCTTCTTCTGGTGAACACAGAAAAAAACCATCAGGGCTGTGGATTTACCCAGTGCAATGAGTTTACGTATTGACTACTACAAGTAGTTGGACACCTTCCATTTGATAGAAGACCATGATAGAATTGCAGTCAAGATCTTTGTGTCTCAAAGTAAATATCCCTCTACAAAGGATTACTTTAGTTCTTCTATGGTATGCAAAGGACCAGGAATTGATCATAAAAGCCAAGTGTTTAAGAAGCCTTTGGTTTTCTGATTTTAGATTGATGGTTTTGTCTGTTGCTTTGACAGAGAGAGAAAATTCAGAAAAGCAAACAGAGATCAGAAGCTGAGGAACATGTTTGCTCAGACAAACTTCTGTTTTCTAACTCCTAGTCAGTAATATGATGTATCTAATGAGGTTAAAATATGAAAAAAATATTATTAAAATGATTCACAGTACTCTTACACAGCTCAGATGAGTCTTACATAGGCTTTTCATCCTAAAAGAAGTTGGGTGATCAAGTAATATAGATTAGCTGAGAGATTTGTCTGCTGAAGTATATTTAGAGTATATGTCTGTGAACAATAGGGACAAAATATTTAACTGTTGAAAGATGCTGTTTATTTAAATCCTTGGGCTTTATTTGCATTGTTCAATGCTTTCTTAATGGAACTAAGGGGTATTTTAGTTGTGGCATTTATGATGCCCTGTTGTGGCTGAACATCAGAATGAGAGACACAATTCTGACAGCTGCTACAGGAGGTTTGCTTTCTGCTACATTCTGTTAGGCTGTAATCACATGTCATGTTCCTCCTAAGACAAGGTTTCATTGAGTGAAATTCTGTGGCTAGAGAGAAATCAAGTCAGGCTGCATCTCTGATAGCCTTGTCACCTAAGCTGCTGCTTGTATGGTTTAACTGGTGAGAGCAGTATCTTTGTTTATGCATGTGACTAGCAGGCTATTAGCTGGGTCATGGAAGTTACATGCAGTATTCATTAATTAGGACTTTAGGACATTAATTAGGACAATAAAGAATTGCTATGAACTGACAGAATGGATGATGTTGGAGTGCACTTGGTCCAGCCCACTTGTTCAAAGCAGAGTCAACTAGAGCAGATTGCCCAGGACCACTGGGAGA
>WEZZ01003859.1:70506-104559 GCA_013400585.1 Chloropsis cyanopogon
GGGACATACCAAATACACATGATATCATAATAAAACATAGGTATTTGCACTGCCACAACTCCTCCCAGCAGATACTTAAGAAAATTTCTAAGATCCACTCTGAGCCTTCTCCAGGCTCAACAACTCCAGCTCACTTAGCTGCTCCCCTGTATGACAGATGGTCCAGTCCCTAATAATCTTCATGGCTCATCAGTGGAATTTCTCCAGTCTTTCTCTTACTGGGGAGCCTGGAGTACGACCCAGAACTCCAGATGTGGCCATGTGACCGCTTCCCTAGACTCACTCGAGAGAGACTTCCTAAATAAGTCCTAAAAGTAGTCTCTGCAAAACTTCTCATCACCTTTAGGAAACAATTGTTCTTATTTGTGGGATGCATTTGGTGTGTTATTTATGCAGACATAATGCAAATTCAGTATTTCTGATTCTTCTCTTCTTGTGTGGTTTCCCAGACAAACACTGCCAACAGTTTCTTCCCTATTTTGAACAGCTGTACAGTTTTGTTGGCTTTGTGACTAAGCTTCTGATGCTTGCATGCTTTCTGCTCAACTTGGTTAGTTAGCAACAGTTAGTTAGAACAAGTTAGTTTTGTCACTAAGTGTCTGCAGTAAGCAAGAGTTAATGATAAAAAAATTTGCAGAATTCTGAATATTTACTTCATGCTTAAGAAAGCAATTTTTAGAACAATGGGTGGTTTGGTTGATTTATCTCCTGGGAAATACATTGCTGCTTTTCATGGACTAGCAGAAAACACATCTCATGCCATTCCTCTTTCTTGGTAAAAGGAAAAATCAGGAAGAGGGTCTGAGGATGCTGTCTATTTGGGAATGCTTCTAGAACTTAATGTGCTTTGTGGTATTTAGAATTCAGAATTTATGTAGTCAGATTTGAACCACCAAAATAAGTGTTTCAAATACATAAGAAGTAGCATTTATAAAAATAGCTGAAGGTTGTGAAAAACATATAAAAGTTTAAGGAGCATTTTAGGGCCCCAGTTTTAAAAGTTCACTTTGCAAACAATGTATTTCTTCATTTTCAAAAGTTTTAGCTATGCATATGTAACAATTTTTTTGGTTACCAGGAATCGGTAAAAAACCTTGTGAAATGGTTCTGTTTCTAGGTATGTTATTAGAATTGGATGATATGGTCTCAAAGAATGACTAAATAACTTGATTCCATTAGAAATATCATAAGGAAAACACAAAATTCATTTTGGGAAAGTGGACACTTGGTCGTTGAGCCACGATATGAAAGTGTTCCTAACTGCGATAGAAAAAGCAAAAAGCCTTTTCTGCTGTAGCCATGCACAGAGAGTTGCTTTATGAAACAACTTCTTTCTCACTCAGTTTTTATTGTATTTTTATCTGAAGTTACTTAATTTTTTTCCCCCCACCCCTTGAAAATAGGTTTAAATTTCACTGGAATTGGAGTTCAGAAGTAGTGGTGTATGCTGTCTTCTGCTCATGTGGTGCTACGTATTTCCTATTGATCTCTTACTTTTTTTTACTAGAAACTCTCTTCTTCTTTTGTCCCAGTATTTTTCTCAGTGGAAAAAAAAAGGAAATGGTAGACCTGAGGTTCAGGAATTTGCCATGAGGAGTGCTGGATACCCTCTAAGATGCATAACCCCTGTATTTGTCATCACTACAGTGCTGCATATGATGCCGTCCTTGACAGAAACGTGGCCATTAAAAAGCTCAGCAGACCATTTCAGAACCAAACTCACGCCAAGCGAGCTTACAGGGAGCTGGTCCTTATGAAGTGTGTGAATCATAAAAATGTAAGTGTTCAGCAGGAGAAATGGTATGTGCATTGCTGTGTTATAAAGGAAATTTTTTTGTTGGGCTCCTTTTTTAAATGGGAGTAATTAGAAGTAAATTATGCTCAAGGGCTGCACTCTCTCTGGTACTACATGCCCACAGGGGAGACTGAGGGTATTCCACATGCTTATTTAAAGGCTGTGCCAAACTGGGATTGTTCTAGACTTTCCTGCTTCTTGCACCATCTACTTTATATCATTTAGTATCCATAATGAACGAATGTATTCCTATGCTGCACCAGGAGTGTTATTCCAGGGCTGTATGTTAATTTTAACCATTATCTGTTAGAACTATCTGACACTGTTAGATCTGCCTGACACTGTATCAACTTGCTTTTTTTGTAGTGAAATATGTAGGATTGCCACACTGCATTGTAAAGGGATGTCCCAGGGATTTAATTTTCCTCCAGCTACTAGATTTCCTGATGCCATATCTGTGTGCCCCTTCCTTTTCCTTAGGAGAGAATTTTTCAGTTTGCGGTGTTTACCTCTCCCTCAGATCTCGCAATGACTCTTTCTCCTTACGCAAAGCATAAATGAGCTTAAATCAATGTGATATAAGAGCAGATTTTACAACTGTTCTCAATCACATGTTCACATGGAAAGAGAAGAGACTGACCCTAAAATGGCAAATAGCAGGACTTGACACTACAATGTCTCTGCCTCACTTCTGGGCAGTGATTTAACCTTACCTTTCCACTGTGTTGATCAGGACTGTTCCTGCCTCTTCCGGTTGACTTGATAGAAGCTACCCTCAGCCAGCCCAATGCATGAAGATATAAAAATGCAGGGATGAGCAAGAGGTTTTTTAATGGATTGGAAAGAGCAGAAGGGCAGCAGGAGCATCACTAATTTTAAATATATAATTTTAAGTATATAATTTTAAATATATAATTTTAAACATGGTGTATGACAGCTGCTAACAGCACCACATGAGCTGGGTCAGAGCTTTAATCTGTCTGTGCACACAAGTGAAAAGAAAGGAGAGGATTGTAAAGGCATCTTTGCAGAGGTAGGATTCAGTCAGAATATGTGGAGTAAATGTTGAATAATGAGAGAGAATGAATAATGTGAGAAAATGTTGAATAATTTCTGTTAGAAAACCTGAAGAGGTGATGGAGGTGGGAAGGGAAACATTCAGATGCTGCCTTCATGGCAGCAGTGCTGGTGTCATCTACCTCTGTTACCTGCACAGAGGGAAAACAGGGGAAATCCAGATCTGTGAGGTCACATTGTTTCCTCTACTCTTTTTCACACATTCTTACCAGTGTCTTTCAGCAGCCCAGCCCGTTTAAAATAAAGCAAACAAAAATGCTAACCAAACATGAGAAAGGAGAAAAGGAGTTGAAGTATGCAAGATGTCTTTGCTCTGGGTGTCTGTTTCAAAGTGCTTTCTACTGAAAAGTTGTACCTCTCATGATAAAATTTGTGCACAGCCAGCATGTGCATGTATGTGCCCTCAAAGGAATTGAGGCCATGTCAGAGAGAAGGAAGGACTGCCGTTTAATAAAATGGTCCTTGATTATTTGTCCCCTCAAATTAGCATTCCTCATAAATAAGAAAATTCTGGCTGTAGCACAAAGACTGGGACTATGCTAGATTGACCTGAAGTTGGTCTTTGAACCTGCAACTTCAAAATTGAGATGAGTGTCTCACCCTTAGCACTTTGTTTTGTCACTGGTTATCCTTCTTTCAGATGACTTCAAGTGCATCTGGAAGAAATCTGAGACATTTGTGGTACTTTATTTTGAATGCTGCTGATTTTTTACTGATCCATAAAGTGAGAAGTTTTAATATAAATAGAGCCATGAAAAAACAGTTCATTCTTTAACACAGTTCAAAACAGGTTCAACTGATTATGTATATCACTTCTCTTTATTCTTTTGTCTTACTTTGCTTTTCAGATTATAAGTTTATTAAATGTCTTCACACCACAGAAATCTCTGGAGGAGTTCCAGGATGTGTAAGTAACAGGGGCGGTAATTAAGCTAAAGCTTTAGGGATGTGTGCGGCATTATGGTGTACCTTGATTGCAGTAACTCAGCAAAATACAAAGCCCCCTCTGAAAAAGACAGTGTGAGTCTAGTGGGTAGGAAAATATTCTGAATTCCCATAATGAGAGCTCTTTTGACAATTTAAGGTAAAAACCAAAAGGTTTCATATTTGTTGTGATACGACCTTTGTCTCTGTAATGTTATTTGCCTGGGGAACTAGGGGTAGGTGTAGAAGACAATCAGCATCTCTGTTGGAACCTTGCCCTGCTGGACTACCACTACTGTGCCTAGTATGAACCTGCTGTGAATGACATTTAAAGTATTCTCTGTTTTATATTGTCGCTCTCCTTTTATCTTCCTGTCTTTCCCATATTCTGTATACATTGCATGGAAATATGTTCCTATTCTGTAGTCTGATACCAACAGTAACCAATTAATTGTAATGAGAATTTTGTGAAGTCATGCAAACTTAGGAGGATTTTTGGAGGCATTTGCATGGGGATGCATATTTTACCCCCTCAGACACCTGTGTTTCTCTCAGATTCCTATATGTACTGTGATAGCCATCCTTGCAGTGGTTGAAGGCCAAGCAGTTACATCATTTGGTGCTTGTGGGTCTTTTGGGTTTAGGGCATTTCTTTGTGGTGCTGCCTGATTGCTCATGTAGGATATAGTCTCTGTCACGGGAAATGCACCAAGAAAGGGCAAATAATCCACCAGTCTTCCTGGTGTGCTAAAAGAGTGGTGTGTCAGCAGTGGGATACAAACACCACATGGTGCTGTGGTTAGTGGGCCCACTCTCCAGTGGTCTTACTCCCAGTCATCAGAAATAAAGTGAATTTTAGAGCAAGAAATGGCATTGTTACTTACTTGAGATGATGCTGGGATTTGCCTTCAACACAAAAAAATAACCCTGTGGCTTTGCTTTTCCATTCAGTTACCTGGTAATGGAATTAATGGATGCTAACCTGTGCCAGGTCATTCAGATGGAGCTGGACCATGAGCGAATGTCTTACCTTCTGTACCAAATGCTCTGTGGAATCAAGCATCTTCACTCTGCAGGGATTATTCACAGGGTAAGGGACCTTTGGCTTAAAACTTAAGGCAGCATATGAAATTATCATGAAGACTTTAAATGCCACTTGGCTCTCTTGTGTACTGTGGATCAAAGCCCTGTCTCCCAGTGCAATGAATATAAACATAAAAGCCACAGTCAGAGGTCAGGGGATATGGAATTGGCATTTGCCATTATTTACATGTGCAGAAACAAATGAAAAGACTGCTGAGTCTATATTAAATTCATACTCTCATTTTGCTTTTTTCACATCAGTGCTGTTCCTGGTAAGGATGTGGTACCTGGCTGTGGATGTGTGATAGTTGATAGCAAGGGGGATCAGGTTATGTCACTGTGAGCAGGAGGGAATTCTCAATGGATTGAAAATTGAAAAGTGCTTTCACTAATTTGGGACTTCCACATTAAAAAAAAAAATCAAAAAATGTTTCCCTAGGGAAAAGAAAGGCTGATTAAGTGGGTTACAAAGTGGATGTTGTTCTGCATAGTTCTCCTTTCTTGGCATGTCATGTGTTTAGCAGAGGCTTATAGATTTGGCTGCCAGATAGACATCCAGCAAAGACTGAGTTGAATTATTATAAATGAAGCATTAAGGTATCTCTACATATGCAGTTGGAATGTCTCTATGAAGTTCACAGCATTAAAAGAAAATAATCTAATCAAAAAGCACTCAGATACTAATCCTAGTAAATGCAATTAATTTCATGCCAGTCGGCTCCTGGTATCCAGGTAAAGTCCCACAGCATGCTGAGGTAGAACAACTTTCAGAACAGTTTGCTAGAGAAGCAATAGCAAGGATTTGCTGTATACTTACAAGTATTTCTGATAGTAACTGGGTCAGAAGAGGGAAAGAGTATGTGAATGGTGACCTAAAGTATCTGTCCGTATCATTGCTGTGCCTGGCTTTATAAAGGACAGTCACATGGTTTTTTTCACTGTCTTTTGCAGGATTTAAAACCAAGTAACATTGTAGTAAAATCTGACTGCACGTTGAAGATTCTGGATTTTGGACTGGCCAGGACTGCAGGCACTAGCTTCATGATGACCCCATATGTGGTGACACGTTACTACAGAGCACCAGAGGTCATCCTGGGAATGGGCTACAAGGAGAACGGTAGGGCTGCAATGTCACTGCACCGAGCCCCCTCAAGGGCAGCCTCTGCTTCCACCTTTGTAAGGGAGACCCAAAGGAGGGACAGGAAGCGTAATGGGAAATGATGGGAAATGACACCTGGAATTAGAGCAGTTCCTCATTCTTGTGAACTGCAGCTACAGAATGTATTTGGGATGTGCTGGTGAATTTATCACTGTGGGGTTGCAGAGTAACAGGAAACTTAGTTATGTTTGAAGTTACAACTACAGTCAACTCATTTTGACCAGAGCTTTCACCTTTGTCTTCTGTGGCCATGAAATAATGTGGGAACCACTGGAATTGCTGAACAAATGATGTGTTCTAAATTTGAGTCTGGATCTCTGAATTGTTTGAAGGAGCAATTCAAAAAAGAAGTACAAGCTGAAATAGAAAATCCTAGCCCTTCCAGAATTTCTCTAAATCCAGAGCTAGATCTGAATTTCAGGAATTAATTCCTTCTTCATGATAAATTTAACAAAGTCCCAGGTTTTGCTGACAGGTTTCATCTTGTCAAGGTCTAGGTATAAATTTTGCAGTTTGAGTTGTTTGGTTTTTTTAAATGGCAAATAGAATTGCTGAGAAGAGGAAAAAGCTAAAACTAAAAAAAGAATCCAAACCAAAACATATAATTTGTTTGTGTGTAATCTCTCTAATAGTAAATAGGATATTCCTCTGAATAGTCTGAGAGAGATCTTGGTCCTTGGAAATATTGTGAAAAGCAGGTGGGGGTGCTTGCTATAGAGAAGCAGATAAGGAAGAACTCAAATTTTGCAGAAGATGAATGGAAAACTTTTAAAGCTTTTCTCATTTTGTAACAAAACTGAGAATTTCATCTGAGTGCGAGGTAGACCAGGCAGGAAATGAGGGAATATTCTATGGCTCAGATTTTGCTGTCAAAGGTATAATTTGTCTGTTTGAGGAGACTTTTTGATGGCAAATATAGCAAATGTGACAAGACCAGGAATTTATTTAAGTGTCCTACTTGATTTATGTTGAGGAGGTTAGCTAACCTGCAGGAGAACTTTTACTAACAGCCAACTGCATCCTGTAAAGGGCAGTGAAACCGATTTTGGGAGCTGATTCCATGACTTCAACACGACTAAAAGCATAATAACACAACCTCTTCTGAAATTAGCAAGTCCCTGTATGAATTCTTTGTAATGTTTATGAGTTTAAAGTATAAATTTTAATACAAAAGTCTAAAAAGTACATAAATTATTATTATTATTATTCAGAGTCTTAGCTTAGAGAATAATTTCTGAAAATAACAGAATAATATTCCTTAAAGTATTTTGTTTGAAATTTTTGCTAAGTGCCATTAGAAATTTGAACTAGCACTCTTTAGATAGTTCTTTAGTCAATATCCAGAGTTCTTCTATTGTCAAATGAATTCTTTTGTTGTTGTTTTTTTTTCCCTCCAGACATTTAGTAGGTGATTAGGATTATTGTTGTTGTTATTGTCCATGAAAGGACAGAGAGAGCATTTGCTTTTCACATGATTAAAACTGCACCGAGAAAAAATTAGACACACTTTTGTGATGAAGTATACATCTGGGAAAGTTCTAATGTTTGCCACATCCAAGGGTCCTGATCAAATGCCCATTGAGGCTAACACAGAGACTTCCTTTGACTTCCCTGGGCAATGAATCTGGCTTAAGATCCTGTCTTGGACAAAGCCAAAATAAAGACAGGAAGAAAACAAAATGTTTGAAAATGAAGATCAGCTGTCAGAAGAGCTGCTCTGCTTGGAGGCTCTGATCCAGCTCCCAAGGAAGTCAGTAGAAAGGGTTGGTTTTGCTTCCCTGCTCTGGCCTATGCTGCCACATTACTGAAGCTCCCCAACTTTTTTCTCCTCTGACTGTGTACACTGCCTGTATAAAGACTGTTCACTGCTTTCATTTTCTTTCTGCACTTGGTTGGCTAAAGATGCATAATTATCACCAGTTTGCTGCACTTCTATGGAAGGTCCCAAAACTGACACTAGGAAGAAAACTGCCACTGCCTCAGGCATGCTTTTGCTGTCCCATGCCCTTGATACCTTTACCCTCCTTTTCCCAAATGGAACATTTCACCTTTATTTTGTTTCACCAAGAAATGAGTTGTTTGTTTGTTTCTTTGGTTTGTTATGGATTGCTTTTGAAGGTTAAGAAAGGGGAAGAAAAAGAGGAGAAAATTGGTTGTGTAGGTCAAACATAACCAGAAAATCAGGATTTCAGGCTCAGAAACAACACAGTCTTTTCAAGCATTTCAAAGCAGTCTTTTCCTCTTCACATGGAAGACAGGTTTTGTTTGGTTTTGGTTGGTTTTTTTTTTTTTTTCTGAAAATACTGTGTTGCTANGTCTTTTCTCTTTACAGTGGAAAAAGGGTTTTGTTTTGTTTTGGTTGTTTTTTTTTTTTTTTTTTTCTGAAAATACTGTGTTGCTATCTATCCAGTGTTTTTTCTTTAAAGACTTAAAATCCCCTATCCAAGTCAAGCAGATAAGGTAACTGTGCATATTTCATCTAAAAGCTGAAGGCAGGACTGGGAATAGGAAATGCTCTTAGTCTCATTGATATTTGTCCTTTGGAGCTGTTGTTATAGCATTTATTTTGAGTGCCTACACAGTACAAAACAGAATCCACTCAGGTCATGATCTCCATGATAGGTACCTATAGATAGGACTTAAGTATAGATCCTGAAAGAGGAGTTTGAAATAACATTTAAAGATGGTATTTGTCTATACGACCTTTACTTGTGTGAGCAGTTCCATTTGGAAGCTCTTGTCAGCTGCTGCAGAGAGACTCAGTGCTGGAGAACAAAGCCTAGAAACTCTGCAAGTAGGGTTTATTCCAGATTATCATTATCTGGTTGTTTTGTTTTTTCCCTAAAAAAAACCCAAAAAAGTGTTGTTTTTAGCCATAAATTCAGTGTATACCATGGGTCTGTGCCGTTGTTACTTGATTTTTACTTGCTAGCTCTGGACCTTTATCCAAAATGTTGATTTTAAACTTTTTCCACTGTTGTTACTAACTGCTGTTGAGCTGACTGACACATCTTTTATTTATTTAGTTACTTATTTTAGCTTCTGGTGAGACATGAAAAAAAAACCCAACGAAACCACAAAACAAACTGTACTGTGCTGATCAACCTTTTTCCCCTCCTTTAGGAGTGAAATGTTGTAGTTAACTCTGCTTTTTTTCCCTCCTTCTTCACTTCCCTGTCTTTGCTGTTCTAGTGGATATATGGTCTGTGGGATGCATTATGGGAGAAATGGTTCGCCACAAAATCCTCTTTCCAGGAAGGGACTGTATCCTTGTGCCATTTGCTGCAGCTTCACCTATTATTTGTTCCTCTCCTCCACCCCATCCCTTTTACCATAAAATTACTATACCAGGACTGTAAAGATAGAAGCAGAAAGTTGAATCCCAGAGGTATGACTAAATGAAAATAGCACACTACTGAAATGCACGAAATTGAAAAAGAAAAACAGATGCACAGAATTATTTCAGTCAATTAGATTACTCTAAAACCTGTAATCATTCCATTTTATATACTATTTATGTCATGTTAATAAGCAATATAGAAAACAAGCATTATGATGGCAAATTGGACAGCTTTATTTACTATTCTTCAAAGGAAAAGCAAGAAAAAGAAAAAAGTCCTAATTTGGCCCATCTCATTCCTGTAAATCTGTTTTTCTGCTTTAATGTTTTGGAAATATTGACTTCATAACATTTGTGGTGACATCATAATCTTTTGCTTGCTAATGCATCATGGTTTTGTATTCATCTCAGTGCTGTATGGGCTCAGTGTTGAGTCAATACAACATTTTTTTTTTCCTTTAAAACAAAATGAAGAATTTGACTCACCCAGTTTAAGGCAACCATTTATCTACTGTGGTTTCTAAATTGGCCTGAAATCAGATTATCTTGATTTAAAAAAGAATTTCCCTTTACTTGCATGAGGTCTGTGTTGTCAATTGAACTGTATTTCCCCCCCATCTTGTTCTTCTTGTCTTGGATGATATTATTTTTACCCCTTCCAAGGTGGTGAAAGCAATATTAGAAAATGAAAACAAAAGAGGAGGTGTCTACTTAGCCTCCTGTTTATCACAGGTTAAACCTGCCCGTGCTGGCTTGGAAATGTAAGTGTGTTTTGCCCATCAGAATAAAATGAGGCAACATAACATATCTTCACTTTCAGAAACAAAAAGGCATATTATTTTCAGCTAGTTGGCAGAAAGGCACCACAAAAATCTGGCATCAGCAACCACTGGCAGTTTTCACCAGCTTTCACAGACATGCAGCCATGGAAGCAATTCTTTTTTTGCTGACTTTTGAGTTATTCCTGTCATGTTTGTCAAAGTTGGGTCCTGCCTGTCCTGTTTTCACAGCTCTGTCAACTTCCTCTGAAAGCTAAGTTCTGCTTGGTGGCCCAGTGAAGATGCAGTTCTACTCCACTAACAGGGAGATGAAGGGACAGTAGGTACCTCCTGTTTGCTGAGGGGGTGACAGCAGCACTTCACTGCTTCCACTCTTATAGGAAGAGGGGCTGGAAAGTTATTGGATGCAAAACAAGGCAGAGAGGTTAAAATGGTGATCTTTTTTTTTCATTAGTAGGTAGTTTTGAGATGCTCAAAGGTGCTGACCTGTCCCTGCAGCATGAGGAGCAGGCAACACACCCACCTTCAGCTGTAACCTTAAAGTGCAGAGCAGCTTCCAGCACTCCCAAGGTCTGTAATTCAGTGTGATAGGTGTGCTGTGTTTCAGTGGTAACACCACCTCAGAAACACCATCATAACACTTACTCCAAACAATGCACTCTTTTCCTCTTAAAAACAAAAACAAAAGACCAAAAAAACAACAACCAAAAAAAAAATCAAAGAAAAACTAAACTATCTATAATAGTTGCACTTGAGGCTCAGCTGTAAATACTGAGGATATTTCCATTTAATCTTTTCTAAAAGAAGTCTGAGATTTTAGTTGATAAGCAGCTAGAATTCATACAAAGAAGGGTTTCAGGATAAAAGTATAGTAGCGTGGTTAATGGGTTGCTCTCCTTTTTCAACAACAAATTAGGAGATATGTTCTTTTGCCCATGTCTTGGAAAAAAGTTAATGCTATATAATTTAAACAATGAAGCTTTAAAAAAATCATTCAAACAGGAGAATTGCTTTGTTTCTGTCTGGCTGTGGAAACAGTCTCTTATGACAGCGTTGTATTCAGGGATAGCAGTAAAATATTCTTAAAATATCTTTTAACATTTCACCGTCACTTGAAAATAACAACTGAATTTTTGAGCAAATGCAGCAAACATTGTGTAAATTGTGGGGTAGTCCTACTTTTTAAATCATTGGAAAATCCTTTATCCTGAAACAGAATGTATGTGGGCCAGTTCACAATTACTACCATGCTTTATTCAGGTGAGCAGGAAGTTAAAAAAAAAAAAAGAAAGAAAAAAAAAAAAAAAAAAAAAAAAAAAAAAAAAAAAAAAAAAAAAAAAAGAAAAAATAAGAGAAAGAATAAAAAAATCAAAAAATCTGCACATTCATTTCCAAGTCGGTACTCATTTGTTAACCAGTGTGACCCCATGAATGAATTGTCAATGTTTAAGAGAGTGGTTTGTGTATGGATCCATATGATTTCCCACCCCTCTATGGTTGTTGATGAGCAGATCTAGTTTCCCTCCCAGGTGCAGGAAGAGCTGGAGAAGCATTTGTGCAGCTGCAGGTAAACTTCACAGAAGCACATTACGTACTTCCCTTGGGCTACTTAAGGCTTTCCAGCAGAGAGTTTTCTAGCTGAAAGAGGCAAGTCTGTATAGAAACCAAAAATACCAATTCTTTTAATCATTAGAAAGCCTGTCTACTCTGTGCATTTGTTATCAATATGAGCTTACTCATTTCTAGTCTGGAGTAGGAACATTTGTGTATGGCACAGTATATATCTAAGAAAAAATCCACAGCTGCTGCCATGCTTTATAGAAAGACAATATTTTAAAATTTAATCTCACCTAAATCATCCCACAGCACTCAGGTGCTGCTGACTTGAAATGAAATTTCATTTTTAAGGTCTTTGTGGAAATTAAAACGTGGAGATTAATTTCAGAACCTCTCTTCTATGTAAACAAGAAACTCTCTCTTTTAATCTGCTATGAGAAAGCTCTGGAATCTGGATAGACTACAGCTGGTTTTCAGACAAGTAAGAGCAGCCTCCAGTGTCCTGGAGAGTACTGGGTAGAAATTTCCTGGCAGGTACCCTCCTTCCTTGTTATTCAGCTAAGGCAGACATTTCAAAATACTGTCAGGGAAACTTCCTTGTCAGAAATCAGACCCTCTTGAGAAGAAATCCACCTTTCAATCCATTTCCAGATGGATTTGCAAACCAAAATATTCCTGACAAGTTCTGGTAAGCTTTTGTAGTCCACTTCTGAGTTTCTTTGATGCTTATTCCAGTTTTGTTAAATCAAAAGGATGTGAGCAGCTAAAAAGTGCCTGAACTCTTGGATGCCATTGAAAATACATTAGAAAACCCCAGGGCTTTCCCAAAAGCTGGTTCAGCTCTAGGTAATAACATCTTCAAAATCTCATAAGATTTCAATTTAAGGATTGGAAATGTATTTCTAGTTTTTTATTTGAAGAGAAGGGAAAACCTAAAATGAATGCTTTCAGGTGGGACAGTTTTATTAAGAGCTGAGCTGCCAAGTCCACAGTGATGTCCTACAGGCACACTTAGTGTGACTTAGTGGGGAAAATAAAGGGATCAGAGGATTGATATTCAGTACTGAAAAGAAGGAGGTATGTAGAGGATGTTATAGTAGTTTCACTTGTGAGTCCTTCAGTGGATCAAAGGAAAACAGTGATTTAGCCATAGAAATAGATTGTGATAATAACCAAGTGTCCTAAGTTTGGCTAGGCCTGAATTTCCTCTGTAAATATGGAGAACAGAATTCCTATTGCAAGTAGCTTAAAGTCTTAAGACAGCCAAAAGAGAAAATACCATTAAAGTAGTAAGAGAGAAAAATTCCAAGTTTCTTCTATGTAATTATGAGCATCCAAAAGGAATTGTGAAGTCAGCATTAAAAGATACAGTTAATGTTTTCTGTGGCCAGATTTTCAAAAATTCCCTTTCCCACCATCTGTCTTTGAGAGTGGTGGGATTAAGAGATGCTCTCTGACATCTGACAGAAAGTGTTCTATTGCCTTAGAAAAAAAGTTTGCATCAAGAAAGTCTTTTAGGAAAAGGTGCTGCCTTTCCACTACTCATAAACAGAAGTTATCTTTGCATTTGATCTGCATTTATCAATAGGTGTAATTTTAGTGTTTTGAGTGTTTCTCACCCAGTTTTGGGTGTTTCTTAAACTACAGTATAATAAAAACTTCTACATTTTTGTTAAGTGCAGTCTGTTGTTTAATTTGTTCTGGGTGGTATTTTCTTGAGGGTTGTTTTATCTTAAAATCAAAACCAGCAACTAGCATCAGGATTATTTAAAAGATACTGTTAAGTGTGACTGGCCTGGCTTTCCAGGTAGGATCAGCTGGTTCATGTTAGCCTGCTGCTTAAGTGTGTGTTAATTATGGTGGCATTGGTAGCTAAGTTTGGAGTTTGTTGACCCGGATTATTCTTTTGCTGGGTATTTGGTTTTGGACTTAGGATTTGTCTTAAAGTTTGCTCATATGAGGTGAGGCCTGTTTCAAGGAGGTCTCAGAGCAGATGTGAGGATGACTTGGCTGTTGCCATTTTCATCTTTTTTTTTTAAATTCAGATATGCATACTCCAACAAATTAGAGTGTAATTTGCACTTAGCATGAAACCCCTATGCTGTCTGTCATCTGTGTGGCTCTTGGACTGGATCCCAGGTGCTACAGTGAAGATGATCCACTGCTTGTTTCCCACTCACCTTAAAGATTTTCAGGACACACTGCTGCCTTGTATGAATTTCAACCAAGTCGAGTTTTAATTGTGTTTTCTGGCACCTATGAGAATTGGATGGTCTCAAATGTTTTGAGTTTTTTTTCTGTGGCATTAGTCAGCTTTTTCTTGATGGCAGCTGTGCGTAATTGAGCTGAGGCAGACTGGAACAGCTGAGCAGTGATTTTAGAACTTGTGGACAAAACAGTACTGAAGTGCCTTTTGTCAAGAGCATGCAGGTATTTGGATGGGATCAAAATAAAGAACTGGAACACCTTCAAAATTACATGAAGCTGAGTCAGGGGAGGTTTATGTTGGATATCAGGAAAGGGTTTTCCACCTGGAGGATGATTGGGCACTGGCACAGGGCAGTGGTCACAGCACCAACGCAACAGAGTCCAAGGAGGGTTCGAGCAAAGCTCTCAGGCACAGGGTGTGACTCCTGGGGTGTGCTGAGCAGGGCCAGGAGTTGGACTCGGTGATCCTGATGGATCCCTTCCAACTCAGCATATTCTGTAGTTCCTGTTCCAGATATGAAAACATACAAGTATCCTCAAATAATCTGCTAATCTGTTTGTACTGTAGCAAGAGAGACTACCTGTGAGTTTCCTTCTGGAAGAGGTAACACAAGTGTACTTGAATAGTCTTTGAGACCCGAGAAGAGATACTTCAAAATCAAAATGTAGAAGAAGCTAAAAAGAGGACCTGAAGCTAGGAAACGCAGGATCTACAAGACAGGTTTTCAATGCTATGGTCTGTTAGACACAGGGTAGTGTGTTTCACATTCCTTGGGAAGATTATCTGTAGGTCTCTCTTACTGTGATGGTTTTTTAATATAGATTTATCCAAAAGAATATGTGAGAAAGGGAAGGGCATGAGTCATCCCTTGTGCCTCCACTCAAGCTTGCTGCTCAGGATTCCCATGGATTTTTCAGTCATTTTTTAACAGTCATTTTTTAGCACTTGTTTGGCACTTCAGCCTAAGAGGCAGGAGCCTTCTCCAGTGCAGGCTTCCCACTGGGTCACAGAAAGTTTTAAAAAGGACAGAAATTCATAGGTTGGTTTGAAGCCTCACCCTTGTAAAATGGTGGCAGTTCTCTTTTGGTTCCATATAGCATCTGTCAGGAGAGCACCTGTATTCCATGGTGTTTGGCAAGAAGAAAATTAGAAGTCACTAAGGCAATTATTCAGACACTTAGGAACCTTATTACTGTTATTGAGAGATGTTGTAACAGGACACAAAATGAACTACATGCACTTGCCTGGAGGTCAGGGCAAAGAATGACCACTTTATTTTTCTGACTCTGATTTTATAGAATTCTAAAAGGTGGTTAGGGATTGGAGGATGAAGTTCTACCTCTCTAACTACACTGGTCAAACTAAAAGTCTATCTTTTTTCTCTTCCTCTAGAAAGAAATGTAAACCAATTATTATTTACATGAAAGTGCATGAGAAACTCTACTACAAAAATGTAAACATCAGAAGGTTTAGCAAAACTCTAAAAGAACAGGGAAACATCGAAATGTTAAGGTTTTCATAACATCATGTGGACAGTGGTGTTTCAAATTAGAAAGGAAAAACTTTCTCAGGAAATCTTAATGGATTGAGCTGATAACCATGCTGAGCGAGCCCTTATTAAAACATGTTGAAATTCAAGCATATAACAAATACAAGCACAAAGGGGAGGGTTTTGGTATCTCAGCAAGGTCTTAGCAAGGAGATTGGAATGTCACAAAACTGGGAGTTTGCCATGACTTAGCTAGAATTGAGGGAGATAAGGGTTTGGTGGTTTGGGGAGGGTTTTAATCCTTTTCAAGAGTTTGAGCCATCTCCACAATGGTCATTGGGAGTGCCACACATCACAGACTTTCCTTGGCATTGGCAGGTCTGGAACCTTTATAGCTGTGGTACCTGGAGCATGTGGGTAAAAAAAAAGCAGTTTGCCCATGTATTACTGAGAATTACCACATGTTTTTATAAACCTTGCCCTTTTTTTTTTTAATTGCACAGAAATAACAGAAAAACCTTAAAAAACAAGGTACAGCATCCAATACAGGCTACTATATTTTTCATGCTGAAAATTCAAGTAAGGGCCTAGAAATTGTTCTTCAGAGCAGACGTCAGTACAGATCTGCAGGAGTATTTAAAACATAGATGGAGGTAAAGAGAGGTCTTGCCCAGCAAGGTGTCTGTCCATTTTTGGAGAGTTTGGAGAGGGAAGCTCACTGTTATCACAGGCATACTCAGCTGCCTTGGTATTTTACTGGAGTTTCCACCTTAGCCATTGGCAAGCAGTGTTGTGTTCTAAATATTTTGGCCAATAGTTACACAAGTAAAATCAGGTGTCATGATTTGCTTCATTAATATGTCTATCATTATTTTCTTCCGTTAGTTTTGAGGACGTGACCATCTCTTTTCAGCTGGCAGAGGGGTGATTTCTGCATCACTGAAACGGGAGATATTACAAATGTGAATGTTTGGTATTCTCACTAGCACTCTGTGCAGAAAGTGTGAACAAGCCCATGAGGTTGGAAAAGAGAGCAAAGCTCATTCAGCTGTGCCTGCCTCTCTGCTGTGGAAAGCGGCCCCCCGGGTTCCGGCTAGCTTTCTTCGGGGGGCTTTTGTTGCAGGCTCAGTCCACAGGCTCTTTGCCTGGTCTCTCCTAGCTCGATTAGCCGGGAGATACCAGGCTGGGTTCTGCCAGCGCATGAGGTCTTGTTTCCACAAAGAAACCAGAGGCAGAACAACTTGGAGTAGCTGTTTACTCCTCGGAGATCCGAGTCCAAGTCAACCATGGTGTGCTCTCCTTGGGACAGCCCCTGGGGCGTGGCCCCGCCTGGCCCAGTCAGAGAGCCCGAAGGTTTACATGACATATAGAGGGCCAACTGGGTCTGTAATGGTGGGGTTCTGGTTTCTGGAGTGTCCTGTGGCTTGCATTTAATGAATTTTAATTTGAATGTCACAATTTTCATTGAATGACAGTTGGATCTTACTGAGTGCAAGACGGAAAAGCCACCTCAGTGGGAGTTTGAGCGAGTGCAGTTACAGGTTCTCCCTTATGGGCCCGCTCCCACTGTTTTGTGAAGTCCCAGAGAACCTGCAGTTTTGCAGGAGGAGAATGTAGATTTACCAGGGAGGTGTCTACAAAAGGTTGACTTGGGTCCTCTCCATATAAAAACATCTTTGAGTAGTTCTACAAATCCTGACCCTTCTGCATCTCTGCTGGAGGGAATCTGAATTCTGGAAGGACAAGCAAGCACTCACTTGAGGCAGGAAGATGGGGAATCAGAACCAGGAGGTGGCCCAGAGAAGAAGATTTTCTGTATGGTTAAAATATTTTTTTTCTTTGTTCAGGAAGACATGTGCATGTGGTTTCTGGTGAGCACTTGTTCCAGCTGGCTATGCCAGGGTGGCATTTAGTGTCCTTGGCAAGTTTACTCATATTCTGAACTATGTGTACACATTCAAGAATATGTTCCAGAGTGTGCAATAATCTGGTTTGTAGAGATTCTGAATGCATTAAAAATCCCCTACTCCTAGTAATCCAGGACCTGGATGGCAAGTGGGTTTCCCATCAAGGGCTACCCAAATCTCAACAGTTTCACTTCAGAGAATCTTGAACAGCCATAGGTTAAATTCCTTAACACTGTTTCACATTATCTTAAAAACTTCAAGGCAAATAGTTGCTAAATTGAAGCTTTATCTTGAATCATGAAGTGGTCTGTCACTAGAAGTTAGCCTGCCCTTGATTAAAGCTTAGGGATCCATGTGTTAATGTAGCATTGACAGCATTTGTGATTACTTGTATTAAAAAAAAAAAAAATCTTTTACCAGATGTAGGTTCTCTGTGCTTTGGAGCTGAATGCAGGTGTTTAGAGATTGTGGTGTGCTTGGTTTTTTTCCTGATGCTTGTACGAGTGAAATTACTTGGACTGCAACATCTGGATTGATGTTGGACTAAATGAAGCAGAAGATCAAGGCATAGATCTCTGTTTTGCAGTCCTTTCTGGAGCTTTGAACAAGTCTCAGTGCCTTGACTGGGGCTTCTGAAAGCTGCTGCTGTATGTGCTGAAATTCTTAACCTCCAACTAACTACTTCTAACATGCAGCTGAATCCTGGTTCCACTTTGATTTATTTCTAATTGCCTCAGGAGGTGAAAAAGAGGCAGCAGTCAAGAAGGCTCTTGGGATGTCGGTTATATTTAGGTGTTTATCTTTGCTCCTTCTGATTTGGAAATTTTTGAAGAGCTTCCTTCCCAAAACCTCAGGCACAGAGGGGAATAATCATCTCTGATTTTACATAGTTTGCAGTTTAGTAAGGCACTAGTTCAACTTGTGTGTGTGCCCTCTGGAGCATAGCATAGAGGAGTGATGTCAGGAGGCTGCCTCTGAAAATAAAAAGGAATTAATAACAGACGAACAAACAACTGCTTGCTCTATCTTTTCCTGATATTTTGCATGCCATTTAGCTTGTGATGAAAGCAGCAATAATTTGCATCTCTATGTCTGCCTATTGCTTCCAAACAAGTAGCCTTTTCTTTAGTTCTTTGGTTTTTGTTTATTGATTTATTTATTGTGTAGTGTTGAAGCTTTTCATATGCAAAATGAAGCAACAAGGGAACCTTAGACCCAGCCATGTTAAGATTTCCACAGATAGGGCATTTGCCTTCAAAGTCAAATGCACTTTAAACTGTTGCTAAATATGAAATTGCAATAGTAAATTTAACCAAGCAGCATGATGCTTTCATATTTTTTCCCCAGTTTCTGGCCTTGAGACACCAGTCTGTCCCTGTGCTTGCTTTCATGCCCTATGAGTTATCATAGAACAAGGACAGCAGAGGTAATGTGGTTACATGGAATCAATATGGAGAAAAATGCCACCTTAATCCTGTGCTGGATATAAGGAGTCTGATTTTCATCTTGTGCTCCAGTGTAAATTGTGGTGAGCTTTGTTTGACCCAGCTGAACTGCTCTTCCCTGCAGGAGGTAAAGAGACCCCTGGTTTTCTCTGAATTTCAGTGCAGAAGGTACAGCTTAGCACTTCTCTGTCTCAACTGGCCTATTCAGAAATCACTATTTCCTATCACAGCAAATGGAAATCTTATGAGATTCTCAAGATCCCTGTGATGGACTGCTGGCTTCACTGAGATTTGCTGGAAGTGAGCCAGCAGGCCCTAAAGCAAGCATTGTTGGAGTTGAATGATCTAAAAAATTCTATTCATAACCCTGAATCAGCAGCTGATATGCCTTCACAAGGACCCAAGTCCCTTTTGTGGCTTCCGGCAGTTCAGCTTGTGAAAATATGCATGGATCTCTGGTAGCTGGAATGATAAAGGAATATCAATTCGCATATCCTTATTGAATACAGAGACCAGCATTCATTTACAAGACAAAGCATCATAAACCTAGGTAATGAATACAAATGAAAACTTGAAAAAGACAAAATTAATTGGTAAATTTTAATTACAAAGTTGTATCATGACACAGTAGCCAGCCGTGGGTCTCAGTTGGGTTTCTGTATTTAATGGCATTGTCTTTCATCCACACTCGGGTAAAGGAAACTGTTGGAGTCGATTTTTCTCAGACCTGCTCTGTTGTCATGAAACTTGTGTGCTCAGGCAGAAAAGCAGCCACCGAGAGCAAGAGGCAGGGCTGTGTCTGCAGGCGCTGTGCTATAGCATGATTGGATAAGACTTCTCATTTATTTGTTGTTCTGTTCCTGTTTTCTTGTTTACCTTCATTTCATTTTTGTTTTCAGTTGACATGTGGTCAGTAGGGTGCATCATGGGAGAAATGATTAAAGGTGCTGTGTTGTTTCCTGGCACTGATCGTATCCTTCCTAGCAGCCATTCTGGCCCCAGTAGGTACTTCCAACCCTTTCCCTTCCAGCCCCTTCCCACTAGACTAGTGCTGACATACCTCTGTTCTGTACCTAAAGAGCTGGGTTAAGTCCCACTGCAAAATTCCTGCAAACCAAAATGTCAACAAACCATTACTGCCTCTCAGCAAAAACCTTAGGTGAAAACCGCAGTAAGTACAGCATGAGAAGATGGAAAACAGCAGCCCACACAGCTCATCAGAATCACTTTCTGCAGCCAGTGACCACAGTTTTGTTGTTACAAATGCCTATTAATTTGGTGGTGTGTGTTTGGGAGGGGCATGTTTCACAAATGAGGGGGTTTTTTAAAGGTGGTAGAGGGGTAGGTACAAGTCACTGCTTACCTCAGGGTGAGATGTAAGAGGTTCTGCATTTCACATGCATTTCTGCATCTCTGTGATACTCAGACATAAATCATAGAAATACTTATTTGTTATAGACTCAGAGAATTGCTTATTTGCTTTGTTTGGTTGCTCTTCGAGTGGTATTAAAGTACAAAAGTAGGAAATGGTTTCAGTTTGGGCACAACTTCTTCCCAAGACTAAAATTATCATTTGGTAGTAGCTTAATGACTCAGAAGTCTGGATGTTTCTTGGGAAACTCTTGTAATGGACTTGGGTCTGCCATCTTTTATTTAAGTACATGGAACTATTATGTGAAAACAGAATATATTCTTGACATCAACAAGAAGTGATTTACAGATAAACACACTAAATCAGTGGACAAGCAGACTAGGAATATATTTGTTTTCCTTAGAGACCATTCTACACTCAGGACTGCAGCAGCCATATTTCTTATTTTGTTCCATGATTCATTAAAGTACTTTAGTATTTATCAGATTGTGGAACACTTCCTTGTGTATAACAATAACTGAGATCAGTTCATACTTGATCTAACTCCAGTCTTTTACTGTCCATAGGATCATGAATATGAGAAATTGACGTGACCTGTGTATGACTTTTCCTTCGATTTTAAATTCTGTACTTAGAGGAGTTTCCAGGCATTATTAATTTTTATGTAACTTTCTCTGAGTAGGTGTGCATGTACACTTGTGTGTGTACATACATGTACTTACCAGCTCAGCTCAGCACTTCTGACCTCATTTACATTTAAAGGGTTCAATATTTTGATCAAAATGTGGAAAAAGTATCATCTGAAGAGCATTAAAGAAATGAAATTAGGTAATTATATCATTAATATTTTCACAGTCTTGCCTAGTAAGATTCTAATCTGTATTTTGTCCAAATGCTGGGTGAGCATACCCATAGTAAAATGAGCAATAAACTTTCCTTGTGTTTTTGTATGATCTGGAGCACATCTCCTCTGCTTATGTGACAGCAAACATTTCCCTTCTGTGTATTAATGGAAATCATTAGCACTGATTTGTGCTCCAGATTTGCTGTGCTTCTGTTTCCTGTCAATGTGGAGTCAGACGTTTGAGCATAGGGGTGAGCATCCCTCAGTGTTGTAGTCAGAACTGGTTTTATGTTCACAGGCCTACATTTTATAAGCTAACATTTAAAGACATCCCCAAGTAAGTCCAAAAACAACTGAATATGTCTTAGATAGCACTTCAGAAACTGGTTTCTTTGACACAGCTGCATGCTTGTTAAAAAGAACTTGCGCAAAACCTCTATAATTAAACCATTGTGTGTCATCCATTATTGCAATAACTCCACAGAAATTGTCATTACCAGCTGCTGGTATCTTTGGGATTGGCCTGTAACCGAGTTCACAGTTCATTTTTATTTACAATACGTTGCTAAACTTGCTCTATGTTTTCTGTACTTCTCTGCTTTTCTTGTGCTGTTCCATGGGTGCCTATTCCATGGACAGAGAATGATGCCATTGCTTTCTTTCAGGCTGCTCCTCAAAGCCACCTCTTCTCCAAATCCATCCTCCACACCCCTTCCCTGCTGCTGAGCAGCCGTGAGCAGGGGTTCAGCACTTCTGGCTCCCCTGCTCATCTGTGCAGCTGAAAACCAGTTGGGAAGCTGCAAGCTCCACTCCAGCCTGCTGAGATTCATGACCTCGTGGCATCCTCTGCCTTAAACCTGCACAGAAAATGCTTAGCATTGCTGTAAAAAAGATTATTTCTTCAGACGAGTGATGGAGTTGGGCAGCTGGATAATTCCATCAGCAGGGACTAGAAGCCCTCAGAACTTGAGGGCAGCATACTTAAGGATGTGTTTAAGTGCAGGAGGAAGAGTAATTAAACATCCATTTCTTTAAAAAAGTTTCCTCTTTGACATAAACTGGGTTAAGCCTGGCAGTGTACCAGAATCTGCTATCAGCAATTTTTTCTTAACAGGCAATGTTTCATTTCACATCCACACTGTGTTTTGAAGAGTATTTAATACTAATTTGTGTCAATTTTTATGCATAAATAACCATGAAAAGCAGTTTTGAAGCTAAAAGATTGAATATTCATGAGAAATGCACTGTCAGTCATGTATTTGACTGCAAAATTTATTTGCCATTTTCCAGTGGTTAAGGAGTGTAAGTCATTTGATGCTGTTACTGTTTACACAATTAAATAGTCCATTCAGCTAACTTTAAAAATTTTGGTAGCAAAATTTAGAAGCAGAAAAGCAGAAAAGGCCTCTGAGTAACTGCAGAGTGGAGTGCTTAGCTAGGCTGCTGTTTTGTCCCACTTCTGTAATCCATTGAATTCACTGAAATCACTGGGGTGAAGCTGAGAATAGAACCCACCTCTGTTCTCTTTTAAACTCCCAGTTGTGAAGAATGATCAGCAGTGTCCAAAATCCTCATAATCTTTACTGATCCTTGAAATTTTACTATTTCTCCACCATTTTTGGTGTATGCATGTGATGCACTCAATTGTGTGCTACAGCTTCTTCATTTTTTCCTTTTTATTTTTTTTAATTTCATATGAAAACGTCATTTCAATGTTGACAGCAGTAGTTCTGCTTTCAAAAAGCAATCAGCATGAAGCTTGCACCTAATTGTGCCTCGAGCAAGGACATGGTGTGTTGTGTTGCCTCAGGAACAATGGGACAAGCTGGCTGTACATGAGTCTGACTCTTGTTCCACATGTTCTTCTCGAGATTTTATAACTGTTAACCTTTTCTCATTGCTGCATGGATGATCTGAAGGAGCAAATAAGGTGCCTTAGTCCTCTGGTGAGCTGTGAAAATGTAGTTACAAATTTTTTTTTAGCCACTGCAGGCATTTTGGGCAGACAAGGATGAATGTGCCTTTAAATCCTTTACTTGGACAAGCTCAGGGAGACAAGTATACATTCAGTAGAAAGATGTGATGTCAGCTGCTCTTAGTATATGTCTGCACAAGCTTATGCAGCCTTATTCTGCCTTATTCTACAGCTGCAATCACACCGTGCATGTTGTAGGGATTGGCGTGTAAGGGGATTGCCAGCTCTTGTGCTCTGTGGAAAGTGTCCTCAAACATGTGCCAGCGCTGTTCTGCTCTCTTGTCCCTGGGGGCAGTTTCCCATGGAGTCCTATTGCCTGACTCCTTGAACAGCTGGAGCTTTGCTTTCCAAAAATTCAGAGTCCTGAGACTTTACTTTTCACCTGACTGATATTCCTCAGGACTGCAAACTCTACCAGTGCATGATCGCTGCAGCCCAGGCAGCCTTCATTGGACTTTAGTGGTGTCTTGTCAGTGCTGGATTAACAGCTGGGCTCAATGATCCTAAAGGTCTTTTCCAACCTAAACAGTTCTATGATTGTATGAAATTTCTCCTCGAAGTTGTTAGGTATCAGTCATATCAGAGCTCTTGAAATCTTCAGCCAGTGCCAGGTGTGGCAGCAGATGTCTTTGTTGAGGAAGTTTTCCAGCCATCAACAGATTTGATGAGCTTATACTTTGGCTGAGCTGCTGAAAAATGCTGGGCAGAGCTTCAAAGCCATATTGTGGAATTCAGGAGATAAAGAGGGCCTTTTTGAGCTCAGGAAGGACAACTGAATTTCAGAAGATAACCAAGATCATTAAAGACTCACACAGAGTTAAAACACTCCTTCAGACCTTGAGCTGAGACTCAGTGCTCAGAAATTGGAGAACATGACTGGTGTGAGATGAAGAAAATAGACAGAAATACATGTAAGCCGTCAATACCCTTGAAGGATCTCTTTTTTAAAATCCACACTTCTGGCCATTTCAACAAAATCAAAACTATGTTTTCCAAGACTCATGTTCTGAAACAATAGTTTCACTTTATGATAGATTCTTTTCAGGCATAGAGTTAATTTACTTACAAACTTCACATCAAATTGATCTGCATTGCTGGTGAAATGCAGAGCAGAAAAATTAAGGTAGTTTCTGAGAGTACTTTTCAATATACATATTTTGCCTAGTAACTTTGTCTCGGTTCCATAAACAAATGCTGCTGTATTGAGTCAGAATCATCTACAAAGTCCAGCAATATCTGTACACAAGTCATTATAGCACCGGCCATAATCTTTTTTTTAAAAGATGGGTTTGTACTTTCTAGGATTAGTGGCAAAATTATTTTCTCAGGCATCAGAGAAGATCTCAATAACTGCCCTAAAGCTTTCTCTGCTTTATGCAGAAGAACTTTATGTAGGGACTGTTCTGACAACATAAGAGGTTATTGGAAACTGTTTCAGAAAACCTTCTAAGAACAAATTTTTTGTACCTTTTCTTTGTCCGGAAATCTGAACTGATGGAAAAAGACATAGAGTCTACAGAAATTTTGCTCAGAAGTCTACTGTGGTCTTACCTGTTAAAACAAGTACAGATTTAATGCTTACAACAGTAAGCTAAACAGCATTTTGTGATTTTCAGTGTATCATTGGCAGTTAGAAATCATAAACTCCTTAGGAAAAACAGCTTTGTGTATTTGCACAATAAATTAATTCTGCTTTAAATCCGAGGTGAGAATTATACTCTGTATGAAAAGTGATTTTTTGTGTGGTTTTTCTGTGAGCATCAACACTGAATGAGCAGTGGTTCCAGGGAAACAGTGATGTTTGTGGATAAAGCACCAAAAAATGAGTGCCCAGGCTGCAAAAAACCACTCCCAGCACTATTAAATAGATGAAAGGTTATCCATTGCCTACTTAATTATTTTCAATACAGCAATGTAACTCTTAGAAATGTTTATACTAAACACAAATTATTTGAACTTTGACAGTGTGCTAGCAGCTTATAATTTTATCTTGGAAAACGTGCCATCTGTGTGTAAATACAAGGAAAATGTGAACACTTGCTCCTATCCAATAATATGACTCTGTTCATAGATTTTGACAATTGTTTCATTGCATATTTATTATATTTTCTCATGAAGATTTTTTATTTCTCTCTTTATTCGGCCTTTTCTCTTCGCTGACTTTCCATGTTTTGAGTGATGTGTACAGCTTCCACTTCTTGGAAGTCAGAGGAAATGTAGAGAAAGAACTGATGCAAAAGATTTGTGAAACATTAGTGAGCTGAGGGTTGCTGGAGGTGGCTCAACTGATAGATAGATATAGCTATAGACTGGTAGATACATGAATATATACAAGGGTGTATGTTGTTGAATATTCTTGAGCTTCAAGGCCAAAATTTGTCTTTCCTTAAACACTGGGAAGTTGAGTAACTGTTAACTGTTGTAAAAACTCACTCGTAATAATTACTTTTGAATAATTACACAGATGAAGACACAGAATGGTTCTCTTTTCTCCTGATTCTGGAAGAAGAGCAACCCTACAGTTTCCAGGAACTTGTTTTCTATGTTTTGAGCTTGAGGAATCTATTCTTGATTTCTTATCCAAGTTGTTGCAGGTACGTCTGAGATTCAGAAGCAAACTGAGCCCATACCAACTTAACTGACAGTGAAAACAGAAACATTTTAGGATTGTGCTGTATCACTAAGATCCTACTTCCTATGCAGACTCCTAGGTAGCTTTTATAAACACTTGTAATATGTTTGTGGTGTAACACCTGTGGATGCCCCATCCCTGGAAGTGCTAAAGGCCAGGTGCCTGGGGCTTTGAGCCTGGCCTAGTGAAAGTTGTCCCTGCCCATGGCAGGGGTCTTGGAACAAGATGATCTTTAAGGTCCCTTCTGATCCAAACCATTTGATGATTTTATTATTTGCTTGCTGCTGTGTAAGCACAGATGTGTAGCAACTGGATGAAATACCAGCTAAAAAATAGTATTTGAAAATTTTAGTTAAGGAGCCACAGATGGGCATCCAAAGTGTTAATGATGGTATCTGCACAATGACCACTGCTATCTCCTAACTCCTGAATGATCAGTGGTAATCTTCTGAAGTACTTTATTTGTGCTACGTGTTAGTTTTTGTTATCACCACATTCTGTTATTCCATGTAATTAGCAATTATTATTCTGAACAGTGCACAGTATTTTCTGTTCCAGTCTAATTTTTACAAATGCCACATTCTTCTCAAAGTGTTCACCTTGGAACAGAAAATGCTTTATAGTTACTGTCTTGTCAGATGGTAGCTTTTCCAATTCCTTTTGTGTGGGTTTTTTTTTTGTAAACTATGTTGGCATCAATGTGTAAATTGTGGAATTGTGGAAAAAATATGAATGTGACACTGATGTCTCCCACAGTGAAGCTGGTTAGTGTCTTTTTTTAACAGATTTATTTTAAAAAGATAGGTCCAATTAAAAATTAAAAAAAAATTTGGCCTATCAACTTTGCAGTTGTTGCCACAATTTGGTGTTGGGGAGGAAACTGCAGAGCTGTTCATAGTAATTATTCTGAATGTGAGCAATATGCTCTAAGTTATGAGCATTAAAAAATTGCCTGAAGTGGAGCAGTTAGTTTTTGTTGGTGGAATGTGCAGATTTAAGGAGAAAACAATTAGCAAGGTGCTTCCATCTCAAGATTTTGAGATTGAAAAGAGATGATCTTCCCCTGTCTGTCTGTTCTAAACAAAACATCCTGTGTCTGTTTTGTTTTCGTTGTGCCTACCTTAAGAAAAGCAAGATTTGACATGTCCTAATTTTAATTATTTCCAGAAGCAGCACATTTATCCAGAAAGAGCAAATCCTGCTCCTGTACAGCAAAGCTGGCGCAGAGGTACTGCTTGACAGGTGGAGAAAGTGCAGTCCAGTGTGCCAGGCAGGGAAGCATGATTCCCACCAGCACCACCACTGTCCAGCACAATTCCAACAGCTCTCTTACAAACAAGCATTCTGGCAGAACTACTCCTTTTTCCCACATCATAGTCCATATATACTGCTCTAGGAGGATTTTTAAAAAAGTCTTCTCTTTCAGGTGAACAAACATGAGAGATTAAGTTATTTGTATTGCAGTACAACTGAAACATCCTAAGGCAAACAGTAACTCCTCTTGCAAAACCTTGCTGCTGAACTTAACAAAACCCAATTCTTCTCTCAGAAAGAGTGTGATTTACACAGACATGTCATGAGAAAGAAAAAGCAAAATTGTTGTGATTTGGAGGCCAGATAGGAAGACAATAATTTGTTGTCTAAATGTTTTTTTTTTTTAATTACAAGCTACTACTTTGTACACTGCAGAAATGCTTTTAATATTTTCTGATTGAGACAGAGAAGTATTGCAAATTCTCTCTTATAGCCAAACTCAATTTCCTTATAGTTGTTTGGAAATTTGCAGTAATTTAATTTATCTGAGGTTTACAGGCCAACTGAATGAACAAAACACTGGTTCTTAATCCACACTTTTGAGCTGTATTGCATCAATGCACACAGAAAAAATAAATACTGGTACCCTTTGAGCCTGTGCCTCTAAATAGATGACTTTACTGTGGAATCTGATTTTTTCAAAAGAACTGTTTTTATTGTTGGTTCACAATATTATTTTCCCATTAGAATTTTTATGCCTTTGCTTTAGAAAAATATGTCACTTAATCTGCAGTTCAGCTTCGTGCTATTTCCCAAATAAATAACCAAGTATTTAGAAAGCAAAGAAGAACAATCTTTAGGAGTGTATAAAGCTACAAAGAGAAACGGTGGTGTGTGAGCTTGAGGCAACCTGAGGCCCCAGTGATAAATCTTCATTCAGAAGATACACATTTTAGATCTATTTTCTTAAATCCCTGCTGTAACTCTGTGTGATCATCTTAATGTTACTAAATGCCATATTGTTATTGCCGGAGGCAAGCTAATAAATCCAGGTTAGATACCTTCTTCTGTCTTAAATCATACAGATGCTGTTGTGGATAGTTGACACGTTTTCCTTGATCCTGCTTGGGGCAATGGACAGCTGAACTGATTCAAATAGCTTTTAAGCAGATATTCCATCATTTTCCAGAGTTTTGGGTTGGAATTCTTTCCAACTCTCAGTCTAACATTTGTTTAATTTCAAGGGGAAAAACAGGGTCCTCTTTTTTTCTTCTTCTTTAAGGGATTTTTCCTTTTTTTTTTTTTTTTTTCCCACTGGAACTCTTCTATCAGAGTTATGTGATCACTAACTTTTAGTACCATTTTTTTAAATAACATCAATAGTTACAATCTCTAATCTATTAATGTCACCTACTGTCCTCTAGTAACATTTGTTTCCTGCAGAATTGCTGAAGCTATTGCTGACTGGCAGCTAGAGAAAGCTGTTTCTTTGCTTTGATGTGTAGAGCTCAGATTTTTTCCAAGACTTTTTTAAATCTCATACCATGATAGGTACAACTTCTCATCACCAGGTGCATCACATGTGGTGACTGCATAAAACATTACAGTTAAATGGAGCTGGACTAGCATTCTGCAAGAACTTTATTACATTCTTGCACATTTTCATGTATGGGACCTCAGAATATAATCCAGTGGTTTTAAGGTCTAGGTAAGGGAAGAACCATTACTAGAGAGAAAATGTGTGTGTCCATCTGGCTAAAACATTATCTAGCTGCTTTCACTTAGCATGGTTTTGTTATTGCTGTTACCAGGACAAAACCAGTGCTGAGTACTCCATTATGTCAGTTTGTGTCTGTGTGTGCACATGTAAATGTATCTAAAGAGCAAACTAATGCATTTTATTTAAGGGTTTTGGCAGTATATGAACAACATAAGTCAGAAAAAATACAGTAAAGAAGCACAATCACCCATTCAGATAATTCATTACTCAAAACCAGTCCCTGAGGTTGCTGTGGCATAAAGCCTGACCTTTTGGCTCTTGGTAAGAGCAGGGCTGCAAAGGTCCAGTTGCTATCCTGCAAATCAAGTCCAGTCAAGGAGCAGAACATGGTGGCTCTGCCAGTTCCATTGCCTTTGGCTCTGGTTTTTCCACTGATGACTCCATCTCAAAATGTCCCAGTCGTGGGTGGTAGTCTGCTTGTGTTGTTTCTTAGTGAGAGCCTTTCTGTCAGCTTAGAAGAAGTGTGTGCAGTGGGAGCTGATCTGTTGTCTGTGGATTTTCCTTCTCCCTTCTCTGTCACTACTGACAGTGGTTCCCATCACATAGGCCCTATTCTGGGAACTTCTTGTACCCCTTTTCCCTGATTGCTCATGTCTAGGGCATCTTTCTGCATCTTCCCTCTCAGTGCGTCCAAGTCCCACATAATTCTGTGATCCCAAAGATCATTTTTTCTTTGGCCTTCACTAAATGCCTGGGAGATAGTTCACCTGCCATGTACAGGGGTGACCTTCTTTGAAGTAAGTCCTGTGCTTGGCTCCCCCTCNNCTTCCCTCTCAGTGCGTCCAAGTCCCACATAATTCTGTGATCCCAAAGATCATTTTTTCTTTGGCCTTCACTAAATGCCTGGGAGATAGTTCACCTGCCATGTACAGGGGTGACCTTTGAAGTAAGTCCTGTGCTTGGCTCTCCCTCTTTATCAAACACTTCACTCAACATGCACAGGTGATGCTACCAGTGATGGTTTTAGAGCTTGGCTCTCTCACACATTTAGCTCCTCTTGGCACAACTAACAGCATCTTCATTTCTGTACTCTCTGTTCTCCTCTGCAAAGCATTTGCACACTCTGTATTCTCAAGTTCCTCAGAGAGACCTGCTTCTGAAGCAGCTCAGCTAGCAGTCGCTGAGGTGTCTTGACTTGAACACAAGTTTAAAATGTCAAACCACTTTATTTTCTAATGAAATATTTAATGAAATATTTAGGCTGCTCTATGAGCACCTGTAGTCTTAGACAACTTTACTGTTATTGCAATTGTTCAGTTTTCTGTTGAGAAAAAGATATTTTTCATGGACAGCACAAGCTAGATACAACCTACAGGGGGTGTGTGTGGGAGGGGCTTTTCTACATAAATCTTCATGTTAGTTAAAAAAATAAGAGGTATTCAGAAAAATCTTTCCAGACTGCTGCTATTTCTAGCAACCTTTTTCAGCTGAAAATAAAACCATTTAAAACACTGTTTTAGAATTCTTCAAGCATATGATTAAATGATTTTCATTCCTTTAAACACTTTTGATTAGTAAACCTGCAATTTTTAAATTAATTATTAGCCCTTTTTTTGTTCAAATAAGATAGTTCAGATAAATCCCAATTTAGTCTGTCTTTACTTTCTAAGATATGTGAAAAGACTGTTTCCATTTCTCTAAAATAAAATACTTTTTTTCAAATATGAAATTGCTACTGCAAATAAGAACTGGTTTTTGCTTGACTATTTTTTTCTGTTATCTGTCTTAATATTTGGAAAACTCCTCCACACTTATGATACTTATGAAAATAATAACTTAAAAGAATACTTTTAAAAAAAGAAATCTCTGTGCTGAAATGCTTTGAATGTTTGTCTTTTAAAAGTGTTTTCTTTCCAGTGTGTTCTTGGCAAAACTCCCTTCATCATATTTCTTAGTATCGATGTACCCATGGCTGCATGTAATCCTCCTTTTTTTTTCCCATGTAGTCATCAGGTTCTTAGCTCTGTGAATTAGTGTGATGTAGAGATGCTACTGATAATTTGCTTTTTTGTTGGCACAGTCAGTCTTGTTCTGAATGTGCTATCAGGTGCCTAAATGTTAGCACAAGAAAACTCAAATATCAACACCTCAACAAATAAAAAGCTCAGTACGAAATGCATGTAATGCACTTTCTTTTTAGGCATTAGAGCCTGTTTCCCATTAGCCAGTATCAGTTTAGCAATGTAGCTATCACTCTTTCAGTTAGAGAGAAATATCTGTCTACACCTGTGCATCATTTGTCAATAGAAAAAGAGTCCCAATGCGTTCTTATAAAATCAAACAAATTGTTTCTGAGGGGTTTCTGGTTGGCTGGTATTGGAAAAATTAGCATCAATGAAGTTATTGGAGGGAGTAAAGTGCGAAGCAGATGGGTGGAAGAAGATTTTTTATCCTGTGCAGAACTTCTTTGAGCCAGCTGGATTGCCCTCTCCACAGACTGAATAGAGAGGCAGGTGCACATGTTGTTCTTCCAAGCTGACATAGGGACAATTATCTGCATGTTAAAAAAAGGGAGTGCAAGTTTTAAAAAAAAATGGTAATAAGTGTAGACCTAAAGAGAAGAATCTGTGTGTTGTTCTGTGGTGGTCATGGTTTTAGAACTGCACAATGTCCTGAAGTTGTGTGAGAAAGTTTTTCCTTTGGGAAGCTGTTGGACCTGAAGGAAAAGTGAGAAGAGAAGGAAAGATAGTGAGTGTAAAGATGTTATGAAGGGAGTTAAACAGCTCTGAGGATTCTCAGAGAACACAAGCAGAAATGTCAGGAGGTTACAAGGGGGTTTGCATTTTGTTTCCCTTAACTACTGATGTTCAGATATTGATCAGTGGAATAAAGTTATTGAGCAGCTGGGAACACCCTGTCCAGAATTCATGAAGAAGCTGCAGCCAACAGTACGGAACTACGTCGAGAACAGACCCAAGTATGCTGGCCTCACTTTCCCTAAACTCTTTCCAGACTCTCTCTTCCCAGCGGACTCAGAACACAACAAACTCAAAGGTATGTCTGACAAAGGGACATGGTTCATGTGCAACAGCTGCAGTGGAATGAAGGCTTTTCCAATTTTTCTTCTCTCTAGTTGCATTCCATTTAATGCAGCTAGTTGCAGACCAATGACTGCATGGGTTTTGTTCAGCTGTGGCAGGCTTTGGAAATGGTTTTTGGAGATCCTGGTGCTTGGGCAGCCAAGGGAACATAATCACTGATGCATTGAGAATATTCCCATGGTGTTCCATGTGATGATCCTGTGCCACAAGGAATTGAGGTGTTCCTTTACTCATATTCTTGAACTTGTAACACAAAGGAACAACGGAACTTCCATTGGAGATCTCAGCACTTGCACTGGGTTTTTTTTAGGTGAAAAATACCAGTTCAGCCAAATGCCTGCCTTATAGCTCTACCTTTACTAGAAAACACAGATATATTATCAATATCAGCCAAAATTAAGTAGCCAAGGTTTAATATCCACTGGGGTGAATTTCTTCTTTTGAAAAATCCTGTGGGTCACTTAAGATATGTGAAGTAGAAAACTAACTTAATTACAGTGTGACTAGATAACCCCCTGTAGAAGAAAAATTGCTATGATTTTAACCATATATTGAAGTATGTTTTCACTTGAATGGGGCATTGATCTTCAATGGGAAAGAGTGATTATTGTATGTTTAGTACACAGCCCTGGAGCCCCTGCAGACCTGTGCTGTGTATTGGCTCTGCGCCACTCCAGTCCTTGCAGCCACTCACCACAGTGGCATTTAATGGTTTTCAATTGCTTGCAATTTGCATGTCATTACAGAACTCAGAATTTTCTTCCAGTTAACAACTGCTGCATAGCCAAGCTGCTGTCCTGGCTCTGGGAGTAAAGGGAATGGTCTGAGAAGATGCTTTTGGATACACAGAATTTTGTATTCCTACAATACAACTGAATAATGTAATTTTCCTGCATTGGCAGCTAATGAATAGAAATGACTGTCAAACAGTGCTGTTATATTTTGGATACAGAAAGCACATACATTTGAGCATCCTGAATGCCAGTTTTGAAGATATAGCCATGAAGCAACAAACAGTGCATTCAGGAACCCCTACTTGTGCAGCATTGTATCATCCTATGCCCTGCCTAAATATTTCACCATAATGTAATGTTAATGGTTTAATTACTCACCCATGTATGATGAGATACCTAATAATATTTTTTGCACTTACTGCTCTTTGCAACTTTTTTTCCTTTCATTGTCTTTTTCACTTACACAGCAAATAATTTTGAGCATCCGAGAGCTTAGAACACTACATGGTTAATAACAATAATAATAATAACAGAAATATGTGTTGTTATAATTTTTTCATGTGGGTTAAGATGGTATTATATTTTTACAAACTCCAACCAGGAAAAATCCATTTGGGTAATATAAATCTGAGTTTGTGGCTTTGTTGTGGCATTGTTTGCCTAATAGGCACAATGGAATATATTATCAGGTAAAATAAATTAATGCTGCAATGTAAAATTCACTGTGTGTATGTGTATATATGTACTGCAAGATGATGTTCCCCACTGATTTAAATTTCATTATGCAGGACAAACAAGACTCAAGCAGTTCCAAATGCTTCCATACCACAAGGCTACAGATTTGAAATTATTGCTTCTAAGGGGATGCCTTAAGATTAGCCTAGTCTCTATGCCTCATTAAAATGTTTAATGCTTCACAGCAGGTTAGGTGAAAAACTTTAAAACATCCAGAGAAGTGTGGATGTTTTTCTGGGCCAGCCTAAGAGTGCCTGTAAGTTTCAGGCTTCGATTTAGTAATGCCATGATTTTAGACTCCTTTATGTGAACTTTTGTACTCTGATCCCGGTAATAATCACAGGTATATCAAGCACATTTTTCTTAGGGATATTATTCAGCCCTCTGCATGGAATCTGCACATATGTAAAATGTCACTAAAGCTTGTTAGGGAACTTCTGGTGTCAGCCCTGATTTTGGCACCTTTCTAATGAATCAGACCTAAAATGATCTGAAGAGCTCTTGCTATGAGGAGGCAAGGGAGCAGAAGTACATAAACAACCAATCTCTAAAAGGGTTGTGCCACTGCTATTTTCCTACCCCTACTACTCCTTTCCTACAACCACTACTCCTCTGGAGGCAGTGGTTGTTCCGTACTAACACTGTGTTTCTCTGCTTTCCTTGCTCCAGCCAGCCAAGCCAGGGACCTCTTATCCAAGATGCTGGTCATTGATCCAGCCAAGAGGATATCCGTAGACGAAGCCTTACAGCATCCATACATTAATGTCTGGTACGACCCAGCAGAGGTGGAGGCGGTAAGTGAGGCAGCACTCCTTCCTTCAGAATGCCAAACACAAATGGGATTCGGGGATTCCTGCTGCTTTACAGTGGCACCGTAATGAGCATGCTGGAAAGAAACAAGACTGCGGTGGTCTGGGGATTG
>WEZZ01003859.1:113875-125015 GCA_013400585.1 Chloropsis cyanopogon
AGGCAGGAAGGAAGGAAGGAAGGAAGGAAGGAAGGAAGGAAGGAAGGAAGGAAATCAATCTGTCCCAAGTAAATTTAGTTAAAAATACATATGCTGGAAATTTTGGTAATTTGGAATATGGATTAGAAACTGTGGCAGGGAAACTTAGTTAAAAATTAGAGTTATTTTGGGAAGTCTGTATAGCAGCAAATCTAAAAATTAATATGTTAATGTTACTACCAACTAATCAAGACTGGTATTTTGTATTCTGACAGTACCTCTCTGCTGGTACAAATAATTTGGGAGTGGTATTTCTGGACTCAGTACAAGCACAGTGACATTGTTGACCTGGGTTTTATTTCAACTACAGCTATGCCTTCTTTTTAAGAAAGGAAAACAGAGAAGTATGTTGATTTCTTCAACAAGAAGAGTCGACTTCCAGAAGTGTTAATCCCCTTAATATTTAAATGTGTTTCAGATGTTTTTGCATGTACAGGATGGATTGCAAAGAGGGAGAGGAGAAATTATCTTTAATTAAGTAATTACTCCTAATTATTTATAGTATAACAGACAATTGACTAAACAGCTGTATTTCTTTTCTGCAGCCTCCTCCTCAGATATATGATAAACAGCTGGATGAAAGGGAACATACAATCGAAGAATGGAAAGGTAATTGCAGTTTAGAATTACATGGGAAGGGGTATTTTACTGGCAAAATGGCAAAAACATAGCAAAAATACGGAAAATATTCTGAGGGCTATCATTATCTACATTGGTTGATGTTAACACAGGAGGTGTGGATTCCAGTGCTTCACTGAAATCCAAAGATATCGTCTGGAGAACAGAATACTGTTCAGCGGGGAATTTTAGACACAGTAAAAGCTGCTGTATTATTGTGCTGCTTCTCTTCTAGATAGTGCAGCATTAAACAATTATCCTGCTCTGGTTGAATCCCATTTGTCTCAAATCCAAAGCTCCAAAAGGAGATGAGATGAGATGAGAGGAGAGGAGGGGAGTGGAAGAGAGAGGTCTTAGGTGAGTAGAGCTGTCAGACTTGGGAAGACAAGGCAGGGCAGACTTAGGAAGCTCAGGGCTACAGCATGGTGTGGTAGTTGTTTTGTTCCTGATCACAGGCACTGGCCTCTGTCAGTAACTGTCATAATTCTCTTTTCCAGAACTCATCTACAAAGAAGTAATGAATTCTGAAGAAAAGACTAAAAATGGCGTAGTAAAAGGACAGCCTTCTCCTTCAGGTACTCAGCCCCATTGAATAACTTTGATGTGTGTTCTGTACTGGCAAAGAGAGAATGGAGATTACTGAAGGGCTTCGGCTACACTTGCAGTTATGCAGGCCAGTGAAGAAGTTTTTATGAGATCCAGTGCTTCTAGTAGGTTGACCTTTAGTAATTGTACTACAGTGTCACGTTAATATCATACTGAAAAAATGGTCTTCTTGCTATTTGAGAGATAGTTGTGCTGGTGTTGTCTGTGGTTACAGATTACATTCCTCTGAGTGTGGAGGCTTCTCTCACACTAGTATTTTCATACTGCTTATGGTTGGATAACTGAACCAATACTTTGCTTGTTGAAACAAGCAAAATTGCTGATGTTAGCACACAATAATCTCTTGGACACACAACACTGCACACCTGACCTGTGGGGGTTTGGCTGGGGTCCCCTTTTGCCCTCGGCTAGCTCTGTTGGGCGACCCCGACCCCGCAGGCACTGTTTTCCAGCTTTCCCCTGGCCCTTCTTGGCTTACTTAGCTCCAAGAGACCTAAGTGGGGTTTCACCTTTGCTGGAACCTGCAGTCTTCCCACATAAGAAACCAGAATGCAGAGTGAGTTGGAAAAGAGTCCTTTACTCTCGGTGGTAGGGTTCCAACTGAGGCCTCGTGGCTCAGAACGGCCCACCCCCCGGGGCGGGACAGGGCAAGGGCCAATGGGGTTATCTCAGGTGTAAGGTAACAGGGATGATGCAGTGGGGGTCCGAGGGGGCAGGGAAAGGGGAGGGGCAAGGGTCTGGGAAGGGACACCAGAGGGGATAGGAGGGGGGGGGGAACCCGGGGCATACCAAATACACATTAATGCCATAATAAAACGTAGGCATTCGCACTGCTACACTGACCCCCACCCCAGCCCCATGTAGGTGTCTGGTACTAATCTGGTAGTCTATCCTCTCAGAAGTCCAATCACATTAGAACAGCTGGCTGACAACACTTGACAACACTTCAGTGAGAAGGGAAAGTTGTCTTCAACCACTGACTCCTAAAGTCCTGTCACAAAAAAATCACAACTGAATTTTTTCTGAGTAAAATTCACATCAGCAGTCTTTTCACAGAAATGCAAACTGTTACTGCCAGTACACAGAAATAGATATTTGTGAAGGTACAGTTTCACTGGCAAACTTGAAGTGCCCAGATTTTGAGCACAGTGTTCCAGCAGTATTTAGGAGTAAACCTGCCTTTCCTCAAAGTATAATCATTTCACTCAGTGTTCTCTGCATATTTTCAGAGAGATTTTTTTTGCACTCTCATTTTTCACTTGCTGCTGAGCCAAGGTAATGTTAGAAGAAGAATACACCACTAGTTACTGACAGGACACGGAGAAACATGGCAATAATGGAGGGAGTTAATAAAGTGCTGGGTGGTGATGTTGGAGCACAAGCCTTGCACCTGGATTTTGACATGGATGAAGTAATATATTGGAAACAATCCACTGTGTTCTTGCCAAATAGCAAAGAACAGAACTTGCAGATTTACTTTACTGAACTACAGTGCCACCACTGAGAAGAAGTCCGGGGCCCTAAAAATTATCTGATAAATCCTCATTCTTAAATTTTTCTCCCTTGCAGAAGTGTAGTTGCAGGTTGATTTATGATCAAGAAACACTGTAGTTGCTTGTTTCAGGAATTAACTACCCAGGCGTTTCTTTATCAATTTTATATTCTGTTTTTGCTATGTGGAAGGTTTTTATTGTTTATGTAAAACATTTTCAAACATACTAAATTGTCATTTTTTACCTAGCATTTATTCTGCTGTTTCCCTTTGACTGTTTTTTGAATGTTAGGCACCAACAAGTTCAGAAAATATTTTTAAGCTGCTCTCAGATGAGGCTGTTTCATGAAACAGTAGATTTTCTGTTTTTCTTCACTTTGTGTGCCTGACTTAAATTTTCAGCTGAATGAAATAATGGAAGAAAGAGATAAATCACCAGTTCTTAGGATAAGGAGAATGAGAGAGACTCTACTCATTGGTTGGTGTTCTTGGCAAGAATTCAGAAAGCTGATATTTAGTGTCTATCAATAATCACGGCAAGCAAGCTGGAGCTTAGTTTCCACAATTACTTGATCAGAGTTTTGGGGGAGACTGCTGAATCTGACAGCACCAGGGATAATAATTTCCCATTGATAGAGCCACTTAGAGTGCCTGTGTATCAGGGTGTCAATCTCTTTTCTGTGAAGAATTGGTTAGTACAACATATCAGCTTGGAAACTCAAGTACCTGCCCCTCATGTTTATGTTCAATGAATCAACAGTGTTCAATGTTCAAAATCAATAGTGTCAAAAATTTTTCCCAGCAGAGGCTACTTCTGCCTGTCCAAAAAAAAAAAGTGTTTCTGTTATTATCAAACACCAGCATTTGAAAAAAAAATTTTAAAGTTTATTACAAAGCTGTAGATTATTTAGAATTAAACCTAAGTTCTGTCCATACTATCTAACCTCACACTCTTCCCTAGCCTTCACTACCCAGCTGTAGCTTCATACATAACATTTTCACCTGTCTTGTTCTTTCTGGGTATAGAGTTAGTAAATAGCACATATCTTAGTGCAGCTTATTTTTAGCATTCCCTTTCTAGGTGAAAATGGATCTTTTAATCTTCGTTTCCTGGCTTTTACATGCTGTCTGATTTACCATCACCCGGGAACTGCTGGACACCTTTACTAGTAGGATACCTCTTCTGTCATGTGCAGACTCTAAATTAAGCAGCTGATGGACTTGCCAAACACTGCAACCCTCGATACCAGGAGCTGTTACTTGCACAATTTATGAGAAGCTGAGCAGATCCCCAAGACAGACACTTTTGGAAACTGCAGTTCTCCTTTCAGTTTTTTTATCCCCAAATCTGCATCACTTCATGGTTGAAGTCTCAGAGGCACTTCTATTGGTGCTGTTTAATAGCACTTTGCAGGAGCCATCTCAGGAAGGAATCCTTCTTTACAGTACACAAGCTTATGTGTGCTGTAAAAGAGAAGCTGTCAAGGCAATAGCAGAGCCAGGAACAGATACCAGGAGCTGTTTCTTACCTGCTCTAACCTTTAGCACTTTTCCTCAATCCTGCAGCCAGTGAGAAGCTTCCTGCCAAACAGCAACTTCATAAATGGGGCTCTTTTTCTCTTTTGAGTGCACCTTTGTCATATCTGCCCTGTCTCACCTGGCACACATCCCTCCAGGAGCAAACTGCTGTAGCACAGCAAATGGAGCATTCCTTACTGACTGGGACAGCTTTGTTTGGGCTTCTGAGTGTTCCTGACCAAGTCCTGCTTTGTGCTGCTGAGCTCTTTAATTCTGTCGTTGAGGTTTAGCGTGGTTTTGTTTGTTTTTGTGGTTATGTTGTGGGTCTGGGTGCTTTGGGACTGCCCCAGGAGCTGTCACGTCTATGTGTTGTGTCATGTGGAATTGTGCTGAAAGCTAGGAATAGCCATAAAAATGCAATTTCCAGAAACTTGTGGGCTGCACTGATACTTGCTGAGAAGATCATAGCAGGGTTTATTGAATTCAGTGGCGCTGAATCAGACAGAGTGTAACTAAATCTTCACCTAGACAATTTCTGCAGCTATTTCTTCAGTTATTTTGCCTAGATAAGTTGAGTACACGTTCATCCAAGAAAGCAGCACAGTACAGTTTGATCAAAAGTTAATTGAACCTATTGGAATTCTTTCCATTTTATTCTTAGGACAGTATCCATGACTTAATGGCAGGTGTCCGCTACAGGCAGGCTTCTGCCCAGCATTGTTGTGGTGCAATGTGTAGTTCATTTAGTTATCATTTTGCACTGGGTGGTTGGTGTTTTATAATTTGGGTTAGACTCTGTATCACATTTCACTATGTATTCCCCCCTTCCCCTCTCCCTGGAAATGGGCTGTCCCCTAGGGGCTGGGACCCTCCCTTTGACCCCGCCCCCAGTGATCCTCCATTGTCTCCAGCTCCTCCCCCTTCCCCCACCCCTCTCTCCGAGGTCTGAAAAGACCACCTCGCTACTCTATTCCCTCTTGGACTCAGAGAAGGACACATTAAAGGATTATCAGGGACCCAAGTCGCGAGGCAAAAGAGCGGCACTTCGTCTCTTGTTTCTGTCCTTGTGGCTCTGGCTGGGGGTACCTAAGCTAGCCTGGGTACCGTACCCCCGAAGCCTTGCCGCACAGGATGGTAAACATAGAAAGGTAACATATTGTTTAGTCATTAATATGAATTAATTCAGTCATATTTTGACTACCCATAAATGCACTTGTCTTGACTGATTAGTATTTTCATTAAATGGCACATGATTAAATAATATGTAAACATGAAGTAACAGTATTGTACTGGATGATGAGGTACACATAACTATAACCCTTTGAAAAACACATTTTCTGACAGAGGATGGATGATTGCTGTCTGCAGTCACCAGTCAGACTTCATTAAGATTGCTCTTTTTGCAGCACTTACAAAATTAACTATTTTATTTTCCAAATGTGTCTGGAGAGTAAATTAATTTAATTGATTCTGATGCCATAATGTATTACTAGAACAGCAGAAGGCAGTTCCCATCTGGAGCTCTAAATGTGAGCATATCTGTCTCTGTTTTGTGCATATTTACAGTGGATGTGTATAAAGGGAAGAAAAACTAGAGGAATATGGAATAGTGGTTGGAGGTATGGTATGATAGCTTTTCTCAAATTAATGTTTTTATTACAAACTGTAAAGTGACAAAAATCCTTTCCTATGCCCATAGCAGCATATACTTTCCCTAGGCTGTAGAGATAACTTTTTAATATTTATATTAGGAATATATGAGTTGTGTAATTTTACTAGATAATAGATGTTCGTTTCTAGCCATTTGGTGGGAATGAAAGTCTTTAAAAGTTAGCTGAGCACACTTTTCAGACAGAAGAATGAAATGGCATGTATCTGCAGAACAAAGACCAATGTCACCTGCCTAGCTGTAATTTCTAGCTACACAAGATCATACAAAATTACACATTTTATTATCATGAATATTTAATGGAAATTAATGTATCCCTCTCAAACTGAAGACAGTGCTAATTTTGGTATAAAGAACACAAAAAATCATTGCCTGAAAGTTCAGTGGAAAAAAAAAAATACCAATCAAACAGGATTTTGCTACTCTGAGGACTTTAGTTTGAGCTGAGGTTAATGAGCAGTAGCAGTTGAGTAGTCATAGGTGCATGATAAATATGTTCTTTATATGGCTCTGTATTTGTCATTCAGTTGTCTGAATTTATCAGGCAGATAATTTCTGATAATATTCAGGGATGTGATGAATGTTCAGTTGCATTAATGATAATCTCAGGAAGATTCATTCTTCATTTCAGAAAGTCAAAGTGATTGTTTTGCATCATATGTGGTACCATCATAATTTTAGAGAGGAAGGGTAAGCTTGGATGTACAAAAATACAGTCGCAGATGAAATCTTGGGCTTAGTCACCTAATCCTTAGTAAGAAAAAGAAACCACTCTGCATTTCCTCTGGGTGATTTGATCCCACACACTTTATGAGACTGCCACTAAGAAAACTGTAATTTTATGAGAAGAATATGGAGAAATAGGTGGGGTCTGTTTTTGTTTTGATCACACATTGTATGATCCTGGCATGCCTCTGACTGTTGGGTGTTTTGGAACTCCAAGCAGGCTAGAACAAAATGGAGTGACAAACACTGTACAAGCTATAACTTTTCAAAGCAGACTGGTAAGGGACAGAATTTCCTGGTAAGATATTTAATATTATCCAGTGTCTAAAGTTTGTATAGCCTGCTTCCTGCTGAGTTTTGCCACTGTATAAAATGGTCTGTGTAGCACAAGGTAAGCACCCTTTGCTTTTTAACGCGTGACGCCTTCTGGGGTTTCGGGTTTAATCACGTTGGTGTTCGTTTTCGTAGCACAGGTGCAGCAGTGAACAGCAGTGAGAGCCTCCCTCCATCCTCATCTGTCAACGACATCTCATCCATGTCCACGGATCAAACCCTGGCGTCTGACACGGACAGCAGCCTGGAAGCTTCTGCAGGACCCCTTGGTTGTTGCAGGTGACTAGCCGCCTGCCTGCGAAACCCAGCGTTCTTCAGAGGATGATGGAACCTAGGAGGAGGAAAAAATTATGGGAGCTAAGAGATGAAAAGAAAGAGAAATAAAATACAGAGATTTAAGTGAAACAAACAAAGAAACAAACAAAAAAATCTTTTCAGCCTGCTTCTCCTACAGAGTTATGTAATGCAGCTAAGCTCAAGTGTGTATTTAACTTATAGTTGCTCTGCTTTGGTCTTCTTCCAGTGATGCTTACTGGGGGGAAAAGGAAAAAAGGAACTGAAAAAAATCCTTTTTTTACCCCCCTCCCCACAAGATGTAAAATGAATGGCTGCAAAACCAGCAACCTGCAACTGTCTTTTTCACACTGGCATGACAAGGTGTGCAGTAGCCACGCTCCACCATACGAGTGTGTGTCTGCCTTCACTGTCTGTTCTGCCGTATGCCCCGTGAGGCAGGCAGGGATCTCCATGCATTTTTCGTCACTCACATACACACACATGCCAACAGAATCCTGGCAGTGCACACAGCTGTGTGCCTGCACATCTGCACAGGCACTTAGTGTGCACTCCACAACTATAAATGACCCATTCCAGGTGAACTGCTTAACTACATGTGGGATCTTACAATACATATTCTATCTGTTTGCTCCTTGATGAGGTTACATATACTGTATGAGGACTTGTGGAAGTGTAAATAACCACACAGAACTGTGGCTCCCTCAGACACTTGAAGATGTAGCACCAAATTTCTGCTGAGATTTGTATATATATTTTGAAATAATAACCAGTTTTATTGAAAGAAGACACAGAGCTTCATAGAAAAATGCTAGTTTGTGAATGTTAAGACTTGTTCTGATTTTTAGAGCAGATATGCCAAGATATGACTGGGTTAGAAGGAAGCACATGTATCTTTGCAAGCTACAGGGAACAAGAATGAAGGAGTTTTATGCATGTCTAAGCCCAGAAAGGAGTCAGTAAGCAACTTTTTCTGTCAATGTTAAGTGAGTTATCATCTTAGGGCATAGATAGGCTCACTATTTTGAAGTATGTGTATGTTTGTAAATTAGAGGGTATGAAAGGGTTGGGAAATGAGCAGACTATTATCAAAAGGACATGCACCAACTTGTTTTTATTTTCTGTCTAGATCTTTGTTAGGTTAGCTAGAGAAAGGATATTTGCAGCCCACTCCCTCTCAGTGTGTGTTTGCAGCTCAGCGGTTGTTTTCCCTATTCATCATTCCCTTGCAGGCACTTCTGCTACTCAGAGAACAGGCATTTTCTGGGTGCTTTTGGCTCTTAATTTCCTCATGACAAATCATTGGACTCCCCAGGAAATTTTAGCATTTATGTTACACAGAAAAGAACCACAGAGTGCATGGGTCTAGTTTTCCTACATTCTAACAGCCAAGGTTATCAGTCAGATTGTGCACTGGCGTGGAAGGGTCGTGGCCAGTGGTCTTGGGCAGTTTGAACAAGTTCTGAAGAACTCAACAGTGACTGAATATCAAATTGAATTTGCCAGGTAATAAAGCAGAGGATTTCCCATGGTAAGTAACAGCAAATGTTTTTCGTAGAGAATGACAAAATTCCACACAAAATTTTAGAACCATTGAACATTTTTCCAGCCAAAAAAGCAATTGGCATTTTCCAGTGTGAGGTCATCATTATCGGAGTTGGAAATTAACTAAAATCCAAGTCATCTGTCCTTTTACCAAAGTGTGCCATGTAAACTGAAATGAGCTAAATCCTACACTAATGCTTTTCCAAGTGCCAGAGAGAGAAACTGTTTAGCCTATGTTAGTGGATATTTTAAATTCACTAATTCTTTTGTATTCAAAACTCTACCAAAATAGGACTGTTCCATTGGGTGGCTTACAAGCCTGCCATTCTGTGGTAGGAAAAAAAAAATTAGTATCAAGTCAGATTTTGTTCAAAGGGAAGAAAGGGAAGAAAAACACTTCTGTCCAGGGTGGGGAGGAGGGGACATAAAAATGAAGGGGATATAAAATAAAATCAGACTTGGTAAGTCTGAGCTGTATCAGAATTGCTGTAGGAAGTGGGGGTCTTTCCCTGGTTATATTTTTGGTAGATTTTAATCTTTTTTTTTTTTTTTGAGAATAAAATTAGGTTGCTAATGTTCTAAAAACTCAGAGCAGTAATTTAAAAAGCAATAATTTACTACTGCTAAATATTTTTAGCAATATTCTCTCTTAAGCCATGAAACATCAGGTCATTATTGAGTGATGTAACTCTCACTCCAAAGCCAATGATCATAAAAGTATTGCAAGGTTAACAGCAAAGCTCTGTAGGTATGTAGGCAATAACACCAAGGGTGACTTCTTAGCAATAATTAAATATATCACTTCCAGGTTTAATTCACCATAGATACATATTAATAATATTCAGGTAACTAATATCTACTTTACATTCCTTAGTGTGCACCATTTGGGTGTGTTATTGAAGCAAAACTAAACTAAGTCTCATTGAGGCAAAACCGCCGGTGTAGACTGTAGAAACTTGGAGTAATCCCAGCTCATTGCCAGTGATGTTATGGAGATGTGGCATAGGCAATAGCAGAGAAGCCATTTATAGTAGATGAAGACTTGGAGACCTCCCATGTTTCATCTCTTGAAGGCAAATCTGTACTCTCAGTCCCATGGTGTAATTCAGTCCTGTTTGGGCTCCTGAGTGCAGGGTGGCGAAGCAGTCACCAGAGAAGGTGTCCTTAGGTCGGTGCTGAATGGACTCACAACACAGGAGTTACATAATCAGCTTTATTCCCTGATTCTGCTAAGCAGCAGTGCTTGTTCAAACATCTCATGGAGACTGTAGGATGCTTACAGAAATTTAACTAGCGTGTGCTTTTGTCCTTTGCTCAGCAGTGATCGACATCAGCATGTGCTTAAGTGCCTTGCTGAAATGGGGCCTGAAAGAATTACTGCATCTCTTTTTGTCCTCTAATTAGTCTCCCTCATGAGGAGCTCTGTCTGACGGAGGAGACTTGGAGCTGTCCACATTGGACACTAGAAAAAAAAAGCCATCAATGAAGAAAAGCATTAGTTCTTTACAGTTCTGGTCCTTGTATGTCCAAACTGAAGTAGCAACCATCAAGCAGGAATAGCATCCTTCATTTTGGTTTGTGCCAGGAATTTGGTGCTGGCAGCTGATACATTACAGTAACACATGTACTCTTGAATAAAGGATCGTAGTGATGATGTTCTGAGGATGTTTTAAGGAAAACCACCTTTTTTTTTTTTTTCTGATTCTAGAAGTTTTGATACCATCCTCTTAAAGTCTGTTCCCCATTATTCCAAAATTTTGTTCAGCTTGATAATTATAGATGCTTTCCTTAATTTTGCCATTCATCTTTTAAACCTACTTCTACTTTACACCTTACTAAATATAGTACTTTGGCAACAATTTTCACTTAATTCTCTGAGGTTTGCAGTTGTAAGCATCATTGCCACCACTGCAGAAGTGAAGGAAATTGAGAAGCCAAAGATCTATGACAGATGTTCCAAGGTATTTAGGCACCCAAGAGGCAATCAGTGAGCCTGTGCCAGAAGCGGCATAACTTACATTATCGTGAATGGCAGCTGGACACCTTGGCATTTCTGAAAATATGCCTGAGAGCTCTTGGTATCATAAGTGCCTCAATATCCCAGGAAATTCTGTCCCAAGTGGCTCACCTAAGTCGTGTATAGGCATCAGCAGGGTGAGGAGAATGGCACGAGAATTTTCTGTCAGTGACTGCTCAGAGTACTAGGTGCATTGAGATGGTAGAGATGAAAATTGCTGCAAAATATCCTGCCTTTTTTTTTTTTCAGATGAAGAACTTTGGGATAGTATGAGGAAAAAAAA
>WEZZ01003859.1:125076-136725 GCA_013400585.1 Chloropsis cyanopogon
TTTTCATTGCGGTGAAGAGTGTTTGGATGTATGTACAAAAAAAAAAAAAAAAAAAAAGAAGTCAGAACAGCTCTTAAAAGACCCTCCATTTTCTTTCTCACTGCTGAGTTTAAACGAGGATGAGGCATTGATTTATTACAAGTTGATGCAAGGTTATGTATGTTTTCAATCCAAAATTTTTGGTCACTTTTGAAAACAGTCTTCAGATACTGACTTGGTAACTGCAATAGTATTCTGTGAGTTTTGACTATATTCCATTGCAATATATCTTCAGAGAGTTCAAATATTTGAGTTGATCACTGTGATTTATGTGAATGGTATTGTGGTTGATGTTCCCCCCTCCTATGTAGAATTCCATGGCACAAATAGATCCATGAATCATAGCAAGTTTGCATTACATAAAACAGACTTAAATTGGATTGCAACTATGGTAGTGTGTCAAAAAAAAACCACCAAAAAAACCACAAAACCCCCAAACAACAAAGCTACAGAAAGCCAGATCAGGTTTTCTAAGCCCTAATACACTGATGGTTTTCCTCTGGAAATTGCCAGTTCCTGCACAGCATTGGCTTGCAAAGGTTATACAAGACAGATGATCATGTCACCCTTCCAAATTTATAAGTAATTTGGCTCATATACATTCCTTTAACTTCATGTATATTGCTTTACTTTCTATTTCTGGGATAACAATACTGAAGAAATTAGACCTGTTGCAGTGCCTTTAGGGAATTTCCCAAAATAGTAGTACTTAACTGATTTGGATTGTATTCTAAACTTGTCAGTAAGCACCAGTGATTTCTTTTCCACCAATTTATTTTCTCATGAAAAGCACACTAATAGTAACTTTTAGAACTGCCTGAGAGAGTCACTTGTAGAAAATCTCCCTATTTTTTTTATATTTGAACATGGTGGAATTATTGTAAAATGGATTTGGAATATTATAGTTCAAAGTAACTTCTAGTAACCAATGCTAGCTTACATATATTACAGTAGTTCAAAGGACCAAAAACTAATTTAGTTTCAGATCTATTTATTTCTATTCAGATCTATTTATATTTCTTCCTTCATGCTTATTTAGTTTAAAATTTTGTGTGAATTCAAACATGCAAAAACAAACAAACAAAAAAGGCATTTTGCAACAATGTGCTTCCAGGGAGACCAATATGACAGAAAACCTGCAGGGCCCAATTAGTTTTCTTTTTAAATTCTGAGCTAGTAATTCAATTTATGTTTAGCCTTTTCTCTTTCTTTGTTTTTGTATGTGTGTGTAGGGAAGAGAGCATGTACATATGGATTTTTAGAACCTCTGTTTCACTGTGCTTGATCCCAGTTCCCAGTGTGGATAAAGAGAGGACTTGAAACATAATTACACATCTTCAAGAATCTGATGGCTGTGCTTATTTGAACTTCCACCACTTTACAAAGGACACAGTTGACTAATTGCAAGCTCAAGGTGATCTTTTTCACACACACACACACACACACACACACACACAAAGAAAATCATTGTGCAGTAGGTTTGAATATTACATGAATATGTAATTGTCTTAATTAGTAAGATGCTTGAAGTATGCAGGGGAATGGTGAATGTGTCATCTTCACCAATGAGCTGGAAAACTGACCTGTCCAGTGGAATTTAGTGGAATCTGCTTAGTGTGTTAGGAACTTGCCAGTGGGGCCTGATTTTGCTTTCATTTTTGTTGTTGGTTTGGAGTTTTTTAATCAACAATTGATTGCAAGAAGTGAAATGTTTAACTTAGTGCATGTTCAGGCTTGTTGGCCTATGGCAAGTTTGAGTTTTAAAGAGGGTTTGATTCGACAAAAGAATGTTGAAAAACTTCAACTGAGGCTAATGGTGCCTTTTTACCTGAGAGGGAAAAGCTGAAAAGCACATATTGAAGGAAGACACAGTCAATTTGGGAAATAAATGTATCCTTACCATGCTTATTATTTTAGACAGGTCTCTTTTGATCATTTTCACTGAACAGGGCCATTCTTGTCTTCTGGAAAGCAAGATATTTATAATGTAAATAGCTGTATGGAATTATTTTTTTTCCTTCCTCTGTAACTAATATGTAATAATCCAACATGCTATTTCTGTTAAAAACTTTTACAGTAAGGCTGCTGTTTGCCTAAATATGGTTGACCTCTGACCTTCTCCTGAGTCTGTCAGGTGTTGATAAAGGAGGGTGCTGGAAGTTTCAGTGTACATAAAGAATCATGTATATTTAGTAAATTGGGTAAGTGGGACTTATGGCCAGTATACATTAAGCCACAACAGTAAAAAAACTCCAGCTCTTAACTAGCAAAAACAACTGTTCACCTTGCCATGTCCATCCTGTAATAAGATCTAAGTTGCACCTGCCTGTAGTTCTGCATGATCAGACTTCAAAGTATAACTAACAAGATCTGTTATGTATCAGTGTTGATAAACGTAGATGTAAACAAGAAAAAAAAAAAAAAAAAAAAAAAAAAAAAAAAAGAAAAAGAAAAAAAAAAAGAAAAAGAAAAAGAAAATAAAAATTTAATAACTTGACCAACAAAAGAAAATGAGCAACAGCTCAGTATCAAGACTGGAAGATGAGACATGTCTGATTTTGTTGCACAGTTATAACTGAAAAGAACAACCCGTGTCAGTCAGCATAAATGGACTACAGTAAGACATTTGTTAAGGAACCAACATTATTTCCATACTGTTTTGTTCATACCCTGTTTAGTTTGAGCATCTGTTGTTCCCTGTGTGTGGCACAGAGGAGAACAGGGCCTCAGTGATCAGTGTTTTATGGGTCAATGTAGCATTAATGATTTCCGATTTTCTGTTTGTTTAGCAATTACTGAACAAAGATGGGACTCTCATGTTCTCCCATTTGTCAAAAGGAATCCTGTCAGAGCTTCCTCATGAGGATATTCTTCTCACTGCTGTCTTGACTCCTGTCTGGTGAATGACTTTGCTGTGTTCCCAGGAACAGAGACAGTGACCAAGGGTTCCATTGCAGGCGCATTGTGTGTTGTACTTTCACAGGGGCTCAAAGTCACTCAGGGACAGGACTCAACTGAGATATGGTATGTACTCTATGCATGACGCCTATATCACACCTTTATGACCTTATAGTGGTAAAACTGATGATCTTTACAGATGTGGATTTGGACCATCTTTTTTTTTGGAGGAAAACTGTCCTTATCCCGCAAACCACTTGCTCTGATCTAGAGCAGCTAAATGGAAGTTAAAGAGGTGCAAGGGCCTTATCGGGACTGTGCCCATGGGTGAATTTCATGCTGTTTGAATGTGATCTTGCCAAAAAGCCTGTATATCTAGCAGGGGAGACTGTGACTGTCCTATAAGGAGTGTTTGTGTTGTTTACTTTAAAACAAGCTTTGCTAATTAAAGTAGTGTATTCCAGAGTCTATTTGAATGGCATGAAGGGTATCAATGAAGAAGGTGGAAAGGAAGTTCCTACAGCTCTCCTGGCTTCTTGTTTCTTTTCCTTCAGCCCTTTCTAGGGGACACAGATAAAGCAGTAAACACATGGACGTTGCCAGGATTACTGAATTCAGTGCTGCTTTGGGTGGGCTTTATTTAAGAAGCATCTACAGCACTACAGAAATGTAGAGGTATCTTAAGACATATGAGACTCGGACATTTTGTCTTTTAGTAGCTTTAGACTCTATTCCTCTGGCTGACTGCCTAAGAATATTGGAGGGGGTGGGGAAAATGTCGTTCTGACACAACTGGTCAGAATAAAGAAAATCTGCCTAGTAAAACCTAGTCCCTCTCCCAGCTCTTCCCCATTAAAAAATGTAAACCAAAATTAAGCCAACAACAAGCTCAGAAGAAAAACAAACAAAAAACCAATCTCCAAACTCCCATACCAATTGCAGAGTTACTATTTGGAGACTGACTTTTCACAAATTTGAACACACGTCACTCTAGATGAAGAAAAGAACGAATAGGAAAGAGATGCTATCATTTGGAAAAGATTGCTGTTTTTTCAATTCTTGCACAAGCTAGCTATGTCCATAACATTTCCAAGCAAATCAAACCATACCATACAAAAGACATTTTTATATTCGGATTTATCATGTATAGAAATGAAAATTAAGATCCCAAACAGCTTTTTGCCAAAACAATTTGAAGGCAGGAGCTGCAGAAAAGGATGAATTAAAGCATCTTGTAAGAACTACAAGGAGAGAAAATCTTATAGCTGTTGGTACTTGAATGTTGTTTCAAGCCTACTATGCACAGTAGTACTCTTGTTTTGACTTGCTATTCTTCTCCCAGTTCATACGTGCAGAGATTGGCCAAGCTGCACGATCTAATAGAAACCTCTGATTTGCAATGGCTGGGGAATTTTGGCTTTGTGATTCTGGCTGCAAAGTGGGCGGGGAGGGGGAGGACCCATTTCATATAGAGACCATCTTTTTTGTTTTACTGGGTACCTTTTGAAACAATTGAAGGGTCATCTTTTTTCGAGAGGTTTGCCCTTTTCAGGAGATGCAACTTTTATGGCCATTTTTCAGTAATTTCTACATCAATCCAGCTCTGAAGCTGTAAGTGTGATTTAGCTCCCCACAAGCCCGTGTGCTGGCCTGAACATCCCAACGCACGCTGCACACTGAGGCTGCAGCAGATCCATGGAATCCTCTGGGTGGAAGGAGATCTGAGTGCCTCTGCTAAACCACCCCCACCCCGAGCTCTCTACTCGAGGCAAACCAAGGGGACGAAGGTCAGTGACCCAGCCCTGCACTCCGGCTGATGAACATCTACCACGGTGCTGGGAGGCCCCTGTGGGTGCCCTAAGAGCAGCCCAGAGTGCCCTCATGGTAAGTGGGACTGCATGGTCTGCACCTGGCACTTGCTGCCTGGTTTGGTGGCAGAGGTGAAGTTTTGCTTCTCCTGGGGAGCCCTCTGCTGAAGGCTGTTCAGTTTTTATTGTTTCTATGTGCTGATGCTTAGAAAGTAATGATTCTCCATCCACTGTTCTGTGTCTGGGACTCTCTTCAAGTACATACAGACAGAGACTCCTGTCTCCTTTTCAACATGCTCTCCCAGCCCCTCTGTTAATGGCATAGCTTAGAGCCTGAATTGCAAAACTGCTCGGCCTCCAAGAAAACATCGTTTCCTGTACAATGGAAGAAGCCAGGGAGAAGGTTTAGCTGGTAAATTAATTCCAATTTCCTAATATATTTGTCTTATTCTGAAATTGAGTGGTGGGAAGAAGTGTTGTTTGTCTCCTGATGCTTCCATATGATGTTCTGCCCCATTCCAGGAGCACTTATATACAAAATTTTATCCAGGAATTAGGGTCCTGGATAAAATAGCTCTGTTTCTGAATGTGTCTATTTAATGGATAGACTGAGGCTTTTGTTAAGTAAGTCCCATTATGGGGAATGATTGATTGTTGCTGTCTTGAAGATTTTAGCCTTTCTTGCATCATAAACCTGGTACTAACAATGGAGGCATTTAACTTTCCTCCAGGGTAAATTTAAAATGTGTGAAGTTATTTCCTACTCTACACTACATCTACCAGTGGAAAATAAGGGAAATTATTTTTGATACTTATAAACCCATGAGGAAGAAATTACAAAGAAGTAGCCGATGCAACAAAATAACCTTTTTATTTTCCAGAACAGTTAATGGCTTAAGGTGTAGATGAGGTAAAAAGCTGTACAAAGACCCCTTTCTGCTATTGATGCAAACTAGGTAAAGACATGTCTGATGTTACAAGACTATTGATGGCAGATCCGATAAATTGATGGCAGATCCGATAAAAATGGCTTTGAGTCTTGATCTGCCATCAACAAATGTTCAGAAGGATTAGCTCTGGATTATTTTACCTTAGAAGATACATTTATGCTTATGCTTTGATGGATTTGTCCTCAGCATTCTCTAGACGATATCCCTGCTCTTGGAATAATCTTATCTTTTCCGTTCAGTTGCATCATCTTAGAAGGAAAAGGGTATGTTTTAAGTGTATCATCAGAATGCTAAATCACAGCTAGAATAAATGTTCATTTTTTGGTTTTCTTCCTTTTTTTTAATATGAATATTTATCCAAGGTGCCCTAATAGTGAAAATCCTGGAGGTATCTCACCACAGGGTGAGATATGCCTACCCCACATCTGTTTTCCAGAGAGCAGTTTGCCTTTCGGGGAAAGATTTGTTTATATGGATGTTCAGGAGGAATGGAGACTCTTTCTTAATGTCAGCCTCAATTCAAACTTAACAGGGTTTGAACACAGATAAAGTCAGAGTATGGGCAAAAGCTCTCTTCAGTAAAATTGGAAGTACTCTAGGGTCCAGCATGTCACTGAGTGGACTAAAGGATGAAACTCTGGTTTTAAAATCAAAAAGCATTATGAGAAATAGTCCAGGAATCAAACCTAATGTCTGAATACCGCTGATTTCAGAGTTCCAAGCAGTCAGAACATTGTCCACATTCATTTTCATAATCCTAATGCCATGTAACTGACCAGAAAGTACACCTATGTTCTCAAAGCAGGAGTACTCTCAGGGTTTTAGTGCAAGGCTTTCTGGAATGCCAGTTAGTTGAAGGATTATTATGATTCTCTACATAAAGAAAAACACTAATTTTTGGCAAAGTGCAGAACTCCCATGTTTTTCATTAGAAAGGAGAAAAGTAACATCTTGAACAACACTGGAACACAATACCATGCAGGTGGGTCAGTGGGATGATGCTGGTCAGGTTTCAGCACAGTTGCACTGATCAATTTTAGCTTTCTGACATTTTGTCACAAGCACAAGAGAGGGTTAGTGGACACAACAAATTACATGTATTGTTAAAATAATGTTAAATGCTAATGTTAAAATAATTCATCTTCATTCATAATCACAGCGTTGTCGTGTGATTTCTGAAATACATGAAAGCTGTTTTAATTTCCCTTCTTGGCCATAATTATGAACATGAACAAGCTGACAGGACCACCAAGCCGCCTGTCACTTTTAGTGTTGGATTTGGATTTCTAAGGAGTTATCACATACATATGCTGCAAAAAATTTACTACCACTGTTGTGTGATACTAAATCCAGCCGGACTATGACTGTACATCAAGTTTGCAGTGTGTTGCAACCAGTTCACAGGAGCATCCAGCAACTGGGGAGGGAGAAAAAAAAATTAAAAATCACAATGTGCAGTGTTACTGAAGGAAGACAACCAGCTTGGTTGTCCCAGCTTCTGCTCTGTGTTAGATCAGACCCCTCATGTCAGGTTAACGTCGCACTCATCTTGCTCCTCTGAATGTGGTATTGCAGAGCTGTAGCCACAGAGCAGCCTTGGATTTTTTTCTTCACTCGGCTGGTGTGACACAGACACAGCTCCCATCAGCGATGAGGACGCACGATACAGTTGAACAGTGACACCTAAAGGCACAAATGTGCTCAAGGCTCCAGCAAAGGCAAACTGCAGCGAGCTCTTTAGCCTATAAATCATCTGCTTGTTGGATTTCTTCTCCAGCCAGACGGACCCTGGACAGTTCATTGTGGACTTAATGGTCTGGAGTATTTCTTAGATGCTCCAGATTTAGGGGCAATGCATAATTCTACTTTTTCAGTAAGTTTTTGTTATTTTTTCTTCCCTTTCCAGTAGTTTTTCTGTATGGTTGAGTGTAAAGGGCTCCCTGTAGCACAGGGGATAACAAGAAAGATGGTCAAGTGAGCAGAACTGAGGGGTAGAAGAGTGGTGCTTAAACCACTTGGGGGTGTAGGTAGATTTAGACCCCCCTCAGTCTCTTCAAAACTGTCTGGAGTCCTGAAAGTAAGAGGCCAAAAAGAATTCAGACATTTATCTTTTTGCATTTTTAACTCTCTGCTCTGTGGCCAGCTAGAAATTACATAGTGAAACCTTCTTCCAACAGAGCATGCAAAGCTCCAGATAGACAACTTATGTTAGCATATTCCTCTTCCCTTCAGATAGCTCAGCCATCAGACAGCAGGACAGTTGGACAACACTGCCATTTTGGAAAATTCCTTTGTGTTGAGTTGTTTTCAAACCTATGCTCTCTTTATTTTATTTTATGTTTTTATGTTCACTTTGACACACAGGCATTCTCTGGGCAATTTGTCCCAGTGCCTCATCACCCCCACAGTAAAGAACTTCTTCCCAATATCTAATCTAAACCGGCCCTTTTTCCAGTTTAAAGCCCCTCCCCCTTGTCCTATCACTGTACTAACTTGTAAAAACTCCCTCTCCAACTCTTTTGTAGGCCTCTTTAGGTACTGGAAGGGGCTCTAAAGTCTTCCCAGAGCCTTCTCTTCTCCAGGCTGAACAACCTGAGCTCTCTCAGCCTGTCTCCATAGGAGGGGGTGCTCCAGCCCTCTGATCACCTTCACGGCCTCTCCTGGACTCACTCCAACAGGTTCTGTGCTGAGACTCCCAAGCGGGATGCAGCACTCCAGGTGGGGTCTCACCAGTACCACCAAACTATAGCAATCAACCTTATCCTACTATTAATTAATTAATAATTATTCCTTACCTCTATAACAACTTCTTTAGCAATGGAAACAGCCAATGACTACTAGTAATAGGCTAAACTTTCATTTAAATCTGTACAATTGAACCTGCTGCTCCCACATAGAGCAAGCATTGCAACATTTTAAAAACTACGTATCTTGCCAAATGATACAGCTTTTCATTTTCTGTTTTATGCTCTAGTGCATTTATTTATAAGGGGCTACTCCATCAGCTCAGGAAATGAGTTCTCTTAAAGATAATAGCATTCAGTAATTATCCCATCTCTTATTTCACCATGTCAAAGAAGCCATTTAAATGATGATTACATGCAAATTCCTGCTACGTTGCCTGTAAGAAGTGTATTAGGAGTAAAGAAAAAACAGTTGCAGCCTCAACATTACAATTTTGCTGTGAGGAGCTAATGATTCACACTAACTAGTGAAGTCCATGCAAGAAATTCATATTGTCATTGATTTCATGTTTGAGGTGGTCTAGAGTTAATATGCAGGGAACAGGTACATAACACAGTAAATGCACACAAGAGCACTCTCTTTTTTTCTTCACAGAAGAGCATTAAGAAGAACAGTCAGAGTAATAACAACATAGCCACTAACTGAAAAAGTGTAATTCATTCGACAAGCCAAATGAAAAATATTTCCTTACCAAATTTTTTGTAGAATAGAATCCAGCAAGGCCTGTCTCAGGCAGTGAGTTTCTGTCAGGGATTTCTCTAAGCAGGAATTACCTCTTATCTGTGCTATTTGTGTGTGAGTTAGTTGTATCACAGTACTTAGTATGTTCAAAGGCAAGTTAGAAAAGTAAATGACATTGCATGTAGGCAGCAGTTCATTACAATTAGTGTGGTGTTTGGAGAAAATATCCCTGGAAACATTTTGGCACAATAGCTTTTTCTTTTTTCTTGTTTTTTTCTTACAACACAACACTGAAATAAGGGTGTAGACTTGCCCCCAGGTCACAGCAACGCAGAGGACATTTTATGTTCTCTTTCTTCCACTCTTTTTAACTGCTGAGAAGCACAATTGTCTCAGTATTAACAAATTAATCTACCACTGTGGCATTTTTTTGCAATAATCAACCTAAATGAACTGATACACTACTGGACTGATGAGTAGCTGGTTGAAACAGCTCTGACACTAACAGGCAATTTTGTTGTTGATGCTGTGTTCAGCGTTTTGAACCGATGAATAAATACCTGACAACCTGACAGCTGGTTTCAGTCATCACTCTTTTAGGAAATACCAAGTTTAATGAGCATAATGGAACAAAACAACACCTGCTAATGGGAAACAGTCTCCTTGTAGGCAAGTGGTTGTTAATAACACCAAATCAGAACTTCACCTTCAGCCCAGGTCAAAAGCTGGTTAAATGCCACATGTGTTTTTGGAGCTTTAGGCTTTTGTAACTGTGTGTAAGATTACCCCTAAAACACCTACACACAGGAATGCACATCAGGGTAAGGAAAAAGGGAGGGCTGGGAGTGGCCAACACATTGTCCCACTGTGTAAATACAGGTGTGACAGTTTTGCACTGCAGAGAGGCAGTGGATTCCCCATCATTCCTCTCCATGGAAGGAGGAGTTCTTTGATTCTGTATGGTGCTCTGAGAACAATTGCTGGTTTGGTGGTTGTGGCCTTTGATGCCAAATAATTCAGCTTGTAGGTTTTGTTTCAGTTGGCACATAATATTTCCCCTGAGGTTCAGTAGTGTCACACAGGCTAAGAACTAGTCCATGGTTTGCCTGTGGGAGGCCTCTTCTAACAAACTCACGTGGTTCTGACCTACCCATTCAGAGAGTTTCAAAATTAAAAGACTAAGGCAGGCAGCTCTTTAGTCTGGGAAAGAAGATTACTGTTCTTCAACTGAGCAGGACTTAAAATAGCAATTAAAAGGACTAATGTGACAGTGAAAAAGTATGGGAGGTGTATCCCATTAAGTACTCTCTAAAGTTTAACTCTTTCTCTCCATGTTCTAAAATCTTGTCTTGCCCTTTCAGGACAAAATGTTGTATGAGTAGTGTTCACTAGTGAGATGCATTACAGTCTCCTCCTCATGTCAGTCATGGATGCCACAACAGAATAGAGCTAAAACTTCAGTGAGAAAGGGAAATTCAGTTACTTGCTGCAGTCATTTCTGCACCTCAGACTTCATGTGTACATCCTCCTTCACAAACACCACTCACACTGGATCCCCCCTTCAAACAAAACTCCTCCTCCACTGTCTAAGAGGAGATTTGGCTGAACAAGGTCAGAATCAAGGTCAAGCCTTATATAGAGATGAAGGCTGAGAAAGAAACTCCTTATCTGGTGAGACTTAAATGTAATTATTTTCTGTAATGTAACTGAATAAATAGCAGCTCAGGTGGTTTTGGTTCATTTTTCTTTTTAACTGATAGTAACTGATTTTTTTTCTGGTGTGAGAAGGCGTTAAATGCAGTTTCTCTACAGTAGTAGGGTACAAGAGTCTGACAGCTTTATCTTTTTTTCTGTTCCCTGCAATCCAACCACCACCAGATTTTTAGAAAAGCATAATAATTTCAGGAAATTACTGACATGTGTCTTCCATCCTGAACTAATTATGTTTTTTTTAGAAGAAAGAACCAAAAGGAGGCTCAAGATTTAAAAATTTCTCTATATGAATAACTCTGTATGTGACTTAAAATAAAAGCAGGTCTTTGAAATCAGAGTCATAGTGTGGACCTTCATGCCCTTTCACCTCTCAAGCCCTGCTTTTCAAGAGTATCATTATAATCAAATGAAGTGCAGTCATGTTTGGCAATTGCCCTCTGGAAAACAGTGAAGCAAAATAAAAAATACTTTGTCTTCCAATGTAGATATACTGAATATAGTCAATTTCTGTGCTGTGGGAATACTCTGGCTTGTGGTAGTAAGCATTTGACATGATACCATATTTTCAGCCACTTCCTTTACACGATAATTGAAGATTGAATAATATACTGAAGAAGAAAACAATTTACTGCCAGGGCTAACTCTATTTNACACCACCAGGATATTAAACCAGGTTTTATTGAGGGAAATCTGAAACTCATTCTGTATTGGCATTAGATTTTTGCAAAATTATTGATGCTAACAGCACAACTTTAAGGTTATACATTTGCATAATGGTTCTGTTATCCACAGCACCCTGTGATTCCCCACTTCTC
>WEZZ01003871.1:3522-21429 GCA_013400585.1 Chloropsis cyanopogon
GGAGACAGATTTTTATTTTTTTTTTTTAATTTTTGAGCATTGAAAGATGGTCTCTGCATTTTTTCTTTCTTGGTAGTCTAACTTACTTTCATACAAAACACTCCATAACTGGAAACCAACCAGCTGGTTTTAAGGAAAACATCCAGGCAGAATTTTGTGTTCTTCTACTATAATTCTTCTTGGAAACCTTACAAATTAACTTTTGTCCTTTTTTCTATGAATGAGTTATTTAAGGACAGGTTTAACTTCTTATTTATGTATTGATTTCAGGTTGGGGTCTCTTAGGAGTTTTACAAAAACTCTGGATATGAGTGAATTTCTCACTGAATATTTATTGTAGCAATTATAGAATGGAGGTATTGGTGTAACTGACAATCTGTGTTCTACATTACCGGGTTACCATATTTCTTGGATTATAGGAATAAAGATTGTTTAAGAGAATTCCAATAGAAGAAATTGCCAAGACCATGTATTTAGATTCAAGCAGCAGTTCAAACACAATCACATAGTTATAGGACTGCAGTCTTCTGCAAATAATAATTCAAAGAATAGTAGTCTTTGTCTTATTGAGGACTGGATATCACAGGCTGAATGATGTTACTGAAAACAATATTTTCACATGTGAAATCAGTAGAACAGTCATACATACCAGGACTTAAGGATAACCACATAGTTGTCTAAATTAAACTATTTTTATGGTAGCTTCTTAATCTTGTATTGCTGCATCCTGCTCTTTCTTACTGATTTCCAGCAATGGAAATGTCAAATGAAGGTATAAATACACTTTTTTATCAATGCTTCTACATTTCCTTCTCTCCATAATGCAGCTGCCCATGAAAGAAGAGACAGCCAATATTCCTATATCTGGCATGAGGGGTGATGCAGCATTGTGGAGTAAGGAAAGCTGCTCTCCCCAATGGAAACATCACATTGAAAACTGTGATGACTGCATGAAGCCAATTGTCACAGTGGTCACACAGATCTGGAGCCACAAAGACAAAGAAGAAAGATAAGAACAAAGTAACGGCTTCCCACACTTGCAACAGCAAAAAGACCATTAAAAAAAAAAACAAACAACAAAAGAAAAATTGTTCTACAGAGGTTTTATGTAAGATATAGGAGTGAGTCTATACTGAAAGGTGAGGGTTTGGAACCCTTGTGATACTATTCCTGTTTTCATTTATTGGCTTTTTCTCCCCTCTGATTCATATTGCACATCACTGAGATCTCTGGACAGTTGCAAACAGAGTATCAGGGAAGGTCCTAAGTCGGAAGGGACCCAAAAGGATCGTCAAAAGTCCAGTTCCTGGCCCTGAGGAGGATCACATGAAGAATCACCATGTTTGTAAAAGCATTATCCTAGTACTTCTTGATCTCTGTCATGCTTGGTGCTGTAACCACTTCCCTGGGAAGCCTGTTCCAACCCTGACAACCCTCTGGGTGAAGAACCTCTTCTTAATATCTAACCTAAACTTGCCCTAATACAGTTTCCCTTGTGTGTCCTAATGCTGGTCACCAGAAAGAAGAGATCGGTGCCCACCGCTCTTTTTCCCCTTATGAGGAAGCTGTAGACCATAATGAAGTTTTCCCTCAGTCTCCTCTTCTTTTAGCTGAACAAGCCAAGTGACCTCAGCCATTCATCATAAAGCTTCCCCTCATTCCATCACCATAGGTGACGTGGATTAGAAAAGTGTGCAAAAAATTAACTCTGTCCTGTCAAAAACCAGGACAGGGAAGAAGAAAAAGAAAGACTGAATGTTGGGAGTTATAGTGTCTGTCTTCCCAAGACACCTCTATGCATTATGGATCTCTGTTTTTGTGGGGATTGCTGGACACCTGCCTGCCTATGGGAAGTGGTGAAGATTCCTTGTTCTTTTTTTCCTTGTGCACAGAGTTTTTGGTTTATGTATTTAAACTGTCTTTATCTCAATCACAAGCTTTATCAGGTTTACCTTTCTGATTGTCTCCCCCATCCCAGTGCAGGGGAAGTGAGTGAAAGGCCAGGTGGGGCTTGCTTGCTGAGTGGGATTTAACCATGACAACCATGGAACAAAGTTCACATGAATGTCACATTACCTGTTGCAAGAAATCTTTAGGATTACTAATTTAGTTGCTCCTTCATTTGTTAATTGGAATGTTGGGCTATAACACACAATATGTTGCAGTTATTGGTGCATTGTTCTGTCAGAGAGAGAAGGAAAATAATAAAATGGCTGAAGTCAATGGTATAAAAAATATCCTTGATTTGGGACTGGCTCAAAAAGGTAAGACTAGATACATGATCCCAGATGTGAGGAACAAACAGCCCAGATGTAAGTACTAAATGAAATCTAACTGAGTGAGACTGGAGACCTTCTTCAGGTATGTTCCAATATTAATGCTATTCAAATAACTTCTACATAGGAAAACGCAATACAGTGAAAGCCTTATCTCATTTCTTTCTTTAGAGATCATACAGCTTCACTTTACACTCCCCTTTTATAATACCTTCCCCCCTAAAGAAATGGTTGATGACTGTACTGGGAGAAAGAAACTGTCATTTGGAGTAGAATTTTATTTTAGAACATGCACTGTTTGTCAAAGATACATCCACAAACAGGAGAAAAATATAAGAAAAGAAAATAATATTCTCAAAGTATGTTTTTTACTTTACAGACAGTCCTTATAGCAACATAAATCCATGCAGCAGAAACATGAATTATACACAGTGTACCCAATATCAAAACTTTTAAAGTAGATAGATAAGTTTGAAGTGAATGATCTAGTAAATGGTCATCCAAACAACATGAATTTTAGGGAACAAAAAACAGTACATCCAACATGATCATCTGTAATATGCCTTGACTTTCCAGTCCAAGATCCTGACACAGAGGAAGTTATTTTCATAGCTGGATTTCTGTACTTAAATGCAGTGGTAGAAGGTATAAAATTAATCTGCTGCTGGCTAAGGATCCTTTGGGTTGGGAGCATTTTTTGGTTTGGAACTGGGCAGCAGTGATAGTACAAGTTGTGGCTGATCTTGGTATGGACTTTCATGTGTTTGACATAATCTCAAACAAAGTTCCTCTGTAAGTATTCTTCACAATTCTTTGTACAAAATTACAGAAAATGGATTATTTGATTTGTATGTATAGGCACTGAAAGGTGGTGGCTCTGTTTATTCTTTGATCTGTAGCTGAAATAATAAAGAAAAATCTAAAACCAAATCAGAACTCATCAAAGGAAATATCTGAATTAAGCTTTATTTTCTTCATGTTCAAAAAATACTTTTCATAACATAAAACATGGATCCTTTTTGTTTGTAAACTTTCTAATGAGAAAGTTAATTAATATATCAAAATGTCTATATTTGAGTTTCTATATCTTTCCTGTAGAAAAAAATAAATTTATGCATTACTCAGTGTTTATTTGCCGCAATAATTACGTGCATTGAATGCTTTCTTTTCATAATTCTTTTATTGCATTCATTACTCCTGAATAAATTTTTATTTCATGAACATAATGATTTCTTTGCTTTGCCTTCAAAGCAGACACATACAGTTCCAAATAAGTATCAGTCTTAAGAACCATTTGTTTAAAATTTCCATCATTTCATTTATAACACAATAACAATTGATACACAGCAATTCACTGTGTGATTATGGCAAATTGTCCAGATGTGATTCTTTGAGCACTACCACAGCAAATATTCTTTTATGATTCCATATTGCCTCTATCCTCTCACTAATTTATTTTCTTTTCTAACTACTCCAGAAAATAAAATGGTCAGCAACAGCCATTAAAGAAATTGGATCACTGAGATCCACTGTAGTTGGACATTTTAATGCTCATTTGCTATACCCAAACAGTATTTAAAAGTGCAACTATTGAATCAATATGTAATTATTTCTGAGTTTTTTCTTGGGGAGTAGTGATCACCTTTGTAAACCAATAAAACAAGGTACCTCTATGGCATGCAAGGTGATCAATGTGACCATATGCTCAGTCAAAATTTCCACATTACCATAGGACTCTGTCCTAGGGTGACTGTATTGATGCTTATATCCCCAAATCGTCTGCTCTGTTTATGCTGGATGTTATATTCTGTGCCTCCAAGACTGGGTCAGGGAGCACACGTGGGCAGAAGAATCTGCACAGGGTTTGTTATCGCAGAGACTGCTCTCACTCCCACACACTGCCGGGATGGTTGCTGTCTGCAGCATGGACAGAGCAGGACAGAGCTCAACTTTTTGCTCTTAGTTAGTTTAGCTAGTGAAAGCAGAGAAGTGTGCCCTGGACTGTTTTTCTGTCCGTTTTCTTGGGACTGTTCGACCCTGCTCTGGACTGAGGACCCGGCAAACATCAACAGCCTGAACTCTGTGGCCCACCGGGGCCCATTCTGCGTGGCAGCCTTTCCAAGCGCCGGAGGGACTGATACCAGAGCAACCATCAACAGCAGAGACTTTCTGAAGTTGTCATCCCTTCAGAGAGGAGCTTTGGAGTTTTGTCATCTGGTATTGTTCATTTGGTTTTTGTACTGGGGAGTGCCGTGCCTGTGAATAAACAGGTTTCTTCCACTTCTCTCGAGGAAATGTCTTTTTCCTGAACCAGCTGGGGGAGGGGCCATGTGGGTTTGCTTTTCTGCAGGGGGGCCCCTTTTGGAGGTTCTCTCCCAAATTTGCCCTAAACCAGCACAGACTCGTCATGCTTTTTCATGCTTCCAAAGCATTTGGAAACGTTTTGTAAATATTTTGTTTTCATAAATTCAGAATTAAATTTTAGCTTAAAAATAAACTAATAAATCCTACTAAAAATAACTACTACATACTACTAAAATGAGACTAGCAAAATCCAGCAAATGCCAATTAAATAGTTATCAAGAGAAGTATCAAGGTTTCTTATTTGTTAACATACAAAAACATTTCAATAGCAGTAAGTATTTAGTAAACTTGCCATATCTTATCAAAGAATAAAATATGAGTTTATAGATGTGAAGAAGTATTACATAAAAAAACCACTCACTGCTGAAATAGGAAGCAGCTTACAAAGAAATTATTTTCTTTGTAAGAAAAATAGGTAGCCTAGGAGAATAAGTTCAAAACTTATGAAATAAAAGCTAAACATATATATTTTTAAAATAAATGTAATTAAGGGTAATTTATGTGCTTTTCAAAGTTGTTGACTAGGAGATTTACAATAAAACCCTCAATTACGACAAATGAAGCACATAAAATATATAAATTATGTATTTGTAGTTTCACTCTATATGGTAAATACAGTTTTACTCAAGCCCAGATTCTTGTACTTAGTAGAGAAAGCAAATAATTATTATATCCTTTTTAGTAAATATATAAAATTGAGATTGAAATGTTAAGAAGAATCATCAGTTTCACAAGAATGAAACATTTTAAACTGGAAGATCTGTTAGAAAAATATTTACTAAAGCTGTTACTAGAAATGAAAGAAATGCCCTAATTTAGTTTGTTAATAAAATAATTGTAAAATCCACAATACTTGTGGCAGCTATACAACAATTAAAACAGCAAAGAAATTATAATCAAAACCACAATGAGAACATAAAACTGAATTCATTAAAAGTTTATATCCAGGATTTTGAAACCATAAGTAAAGTGGAGGATCTCTTTCTACAGTAGTTCCGTGTCATGATTGTAACCTCTGACAGAGGCAGCCACCAAAAACCCCAAGTGATGATGTCTAGATGAGAATAAAACCTCCTGCACTTTGTTAGGTGATGCAAGTATTTTAAAATTTTCCTCAATTACTGTATCAAACAGTCTGCTCAATGGCTGGTAAACCCGGGTCCAGATAAGCAGTTCATAGAATCAGGGAATATCTCAAGTATGAAAGGACCCATAAGTATCATCGAGTTCAACTCCTTGCACCTTGCAAGACTGCCTAAATCTAAAATGTATGATTAAGAGCATCACCCAGATGCTTCTTGAACTTTAATAAGCCTGGGGCTGTTCAGTAACTGACTAACTTTCAGTGAAGAATCTTTTCCTAATGCCCAGTCTGAATTTTCCCAGATGAAGATTTGTTCCATTCACTTGTGTTCTAATGCTGTCCCTCTTGAGGAAGTTGTAGATGATGATGAGGCATCCCCCACCTTCTTTTCTCCAAGCTGAACAACTGAGTGACCTCTGCCACTCCTCACAATTCTTGTCCCTGAGACATTTCACCATCTTGGCCACTCTCTTCAAGGCACTCTAATAATTTGACGACCTTCCTAAAATGAGATGCCCAAAACTTCTCCAGAGGGTCCAAGGTGGAATCACACTAGTGCAGAGTACATTGGGATACTCACCTCCCTTGACTGGCTGGTGATGCTGTGCCTGATGCACCCAAGAAGGGGGTTGCCTCCTTTGGCTATCAGGTCACACTCATATTCAAATTTCCATTGACCTGAACCCTGATATGAGCCAAGTTGCATACACTCTCTCTTGTTAGATTTCTATGTTGATTTCCTCTTGATGGCAGTAATTATCAGTGATCTTTTCCAATCTCTTCCTCTATTTTAGCTCATGTACAAAATCAGAAAGTTAAAAAAAAAAAAAAAATCAGAAAAACCCCAGAAAGAGGACCGTCACCTCAAAATTGTCTAGTGTTTTTAGGAACAGTAGAAAAAGACTATGTACTAAATCTGGAATTTACTTTGAATTCATGATGAATTAAGCGCTGTAGGGAGCATTCTGCTCTTGGATGTGAAAGGCAGAGCTTGATCATTGAAGTTTTCATTTTCTGCATGCATAATACTTCCTTTAATATCTTCTAAAATTGTATATACTTTGTATTTTAAAATAAAGCCTTTAAAAAGTATTTCTAAGCAGCAGGGAAAAAAGGTGCATTACAGAAAATAGGCTGCGGAACAGCAGTATTAATTTATAGAAAACGCTGGAGAGTTTGAAAAGAGAACTGTTTTCCATGAAAAAAATAGGAAAGATATGCAGGAAAAAATGACAGGGAGAGACAGAAATAGATAAGCAAACCTCTCATATTGAATAGATCCTGCATAAAAGCAGTCCTACAACAAATTGTTGAAGATCATTGTAGAGATCTGCAGTGAGAGTTCACCTAGAATAAAGCCGGATACAAACAGTGGTTAAAACCACAAGTATGTCACTTTCAAATGCAGATCATCCATCAGCTTTCAGCTTTGTACTGATGAGCAAAAGAGATCTCTTCACACAGCATGTCTTTCTGAATTATTGCTGGGCACAGTCTTGTGACTCCTAATCTGCCAATTTAACCTTTGATTTGACCACAAGTTTTGTTTCGTTTTCTTCTTATGTTTTTCTTTCTTTCTTTGTTGCTATCTTCTTTGTGCATTTGAGTTCCTTCAATGTTTCTGTTTCAAAACAACCAGGATGTTTTCTCATCTTTAATCTCCCATCCTCTTATCTTTAATCTCCTCCCTCCTGATGGTTCTGTGTTGTTTCTTGCTGTTCAGGAATGAGATAATTGAAAGGGAAACTGCTATTTTTATAAAATAATGAAGAAGGTTTAAACTTTTTTTTTCTTTAGGAACAGTATTTTTATTTCTACAGTTCCACTGTATGAAGATAAAAAATATTAACTCAGATTACCCTGATATTTAACCTTTTTAAGATTAAATTCCAAGTTTACTAGTCTGTTACAGAAATGCAATATCAATTCATCAGATGTACTGATTAATTCAATTTCAGACACTGGTTATTTAACACTGGTAATACCCACAAAATGTGAATATGAAGGAAGTAATTTTGTTTCTCCTATTTTCTTCAGAACAAAATTAGTTGGGAAAGTTAATTGAAATATTAAAAATCTTTCCTTTGTAGCAAAATCATTTGTCAAAAAGACTTTGAGAAAAATAGTCTGGATTACACTTAATTTAAAGTTATATAATTTCTGGAAAACACTGTCAAACATATCATAACTATAATTATTTTTTTCATTAGAAAAAGCATGGGAAGAGAGAAATAGAGACACTTCCAATCAGCAGAACAAGTGTGGCATCTTTTCTTTTTCCTTAATACTATCCTTTGTCATCTCATTGCCTTATTTAAACACATCATTCATCAGAATGAAAGATCTTGAGCTCTCCTCAAACATGAGGACCTCCAGATATTACTAGTGAGTTGGTATCAACAGCTTCCAAGGAATTTCCTTGCCTCTGATGTAGCTCTGAATGATACACTTGTGTTGGACACACACCGAGCTTTCACAAGTGAAATTTATCCTGTTGTACACTTGGCTTCTGAAAGAGTTGAATGGGGTACTTTTTCACTGCTAAGTCAGACACACCTGACAAAACCATAGATTTTCTCAGAGACTACAAGGTTTTCTCATCACACTTTGTTTTCAGATAAATTCTCAATATCTCTCCTCTTGGGGGTAGGCAGTTGTAACACCTACACTTTTGGCACTGCCTCTCCTCAGCTAAGGGCATTTAAGTGCTACTGAATCACATGAAAACTCAGCCTCTGTACTTCTGGGGACCTGCAGTTTTCACCCTCTCTCATTTCTAGAATAGAAGACAGTAAAAGAGCAAGAGTCTTCAAATTTTGGGAGTTGAGCACAGCCTACACACGGGAACAGGATAGAAATGAGAAGGCAGAGTGAGACATCAGAAGGGATTATCTTGACACAAACATGGGTGATGTGGAATTTGCAGTCTAGTGACACAAGGCCCACAGGGACTTAGCAGCTGCACTCTATTTTCTATATCTAAGAACAATTCTTTATCAGTTTAAGCAACACTATGTTATGTGAATAACATTTAAATATCCATCTTTTTGTTCATAAACGCTGGCAAGTAGCTTAGCATAAGCTAATATTTCATACCCTGGAAGTGTTTAAGTACTGAGCAATTTTGGAAGTTTATGAAAACAGAGCACTGTGAACTGAAATTTTTCTCATTTGCTCTGTACTACAGCGATACTCATAATAAGAAAGAAAACAAACTCCTAATTATATTACTATGCTCATGAATTTTTTATGTGCCTCAGGTGGCTGGGGAAGTAAATGTTACAGACACTTGTGAGATTTATTCTTTCAGTACTCTATTTGCAACAGGGCCTAAAAATAGAATTGCTACAAAACCCTGTAAGAAAGCTTTTATGTATGAGTTTTCCAACTGATTTTTTCATATGAGAAATTCACAGAAATTTCACAGACTCACAGAATTGCAGAATCACAGAATGGGTAAGGTTGGAAGGGTGTTTTTTCTGCTCCAACTTCACTGCTCAAGAGAAGGTCATCCCAGAGCACGTGGCACAGGATTGCATCCAGATGATTCTTGAGTATCTCCAGTGAGGGAGACTCCACACCCTGTCTGGGCAAACTTTTCCCAGTGCTTGGTCACCCACGCAGCAAAGTTTTTCCTCATATGTTGGTGGAACCTCCTGTGCATCAGTTTCTGCCAGTTGCTTCTTGTTCTATCGGTTGGCACCACTTTTAGTAGCTTCTTCTTGAGGCTGAACAGGCCCAACTCCCTCAGCCTTTCATAATAAGAGAGATTTTCCAGACCCTTGCCCATCTTTGTAGCTCTCCATTATGCACCCCAGGATTCCATGGGCCTTCTTGGCCACAAGGGCACTGCTGGCTCATGGACAGTCTTTTGTCCACCAGGACCCCAGGTGCTTCTCTGCAGAGCTGCTTTCCAGCAGGACAGCTCCCAGGCTGTGCTGGTGCATGTTGTAGATCCTCCTCAGGTGCAGGACCCTGCATTTGCCCTTGCTAAATTTCAGAAGGTTCTTCTCTGCCCATCTCTACAACTTATTAAGGACCTTCTGAGGGGCTGTACAACCCTCTGAGATATTGGCTGCTCCTCCCAGTTTTGTATCATCAGCAAACTTCCTGAACTTGGACTTCATCCAAGTCATTGATGAACAAGTTGAACAACGCTGGGCCCAGTAAGGAAGCCCGGAGGACTCCATGAATGACAGGCCTTCAGCTAGACTCTGTACCACTGATCACAGCCCTCTGAGACAGGGCATTCAGCTAGCTCTCAATCCATCCCACTCTTCACTCATCCAACCTATGCTTCTTTTTATTTTGCCTGTGTGGACTTCATGAGAAACTGTATTGAAGGACTCACTGAAGTCAAGGTAGATAATATTCACTCCTCTCCCTTCATCCATCCAGGTAGTTTCATCCTGGAAGGCAATCAGGTTGGTCAAACTAGACTTACCTTTAGTGAATGAATGCTGATTACTCTAACTAGTACCAGTACACCACAGTGCAAGGCCTCCCACTTCACTTGAGCAATGGGCTTTACTCCTTCCTTCAACCTGGTATAGGGCTTTTTCTTATATTCCAGCACATTATGCCTTCATGGCACATCAGAAGAGACTTCCCAAGCAATCTGTTCTTCAGCTTCACAGTTTCCTTCCTCTTTGCAGGAAACTTTCAAGCATTTGAGGGCTGTAATCATGCTGCATCTTCATTTTTGTTTCTCAGAACAATTACAGTCTGTTTATTCTTCTCTTACAGTTCGTGTCTCCTTTATCTTGAATGAAACCTTTTACTCTCCGCCAGACATTCTCCAACCACTCCACATATTTTTGGATTTAGGGACTCAAAACTGGATTCAAGCCTCAAGCTATGTTTTCCTCTTGTTTATCAGTTTTCCAAGTAGACAAATACTATGATGAGATTGCTTTTCATTAGCTGACACTTAAAACATGGGAGTTTAGCACTGGGAGCCTATACTTCGTCAGACATTCATGTCAATGAATGCAACATGTATATTTGCATTTGCACAAACATGTATAGTTGCATTTTTTCTGTTGGAAAGAAACTCCTACTTTTATCGTAAGTTTTACTCTGGAGCAAACATCCAGCCCAACATCCATTCAGTGCATGCTCCCTAACATCACTATTGAATGGCTTTTAACAATCCATTTACAGGAGAAAGCTGGTGGCCAGCCACTTTTTTACCCTGAGGAATAGTAGTTTGACAAGTGACCCTGAATTTCTTCCAGTAATGTATACAGCAAAAAAAGAACTGGCCCAAACCCAGCTGTCGGGCTTTGATTCAGGAACGAAGACTTTCCAAGGCAGGAGTTATCTATCAAAACGGCAGCCCCATACTCAGGGAAATATATCTGATCTAAAGCTGATAGAGTGTGAAATCAAAGGTTGTGAATGGCTACTCAAGGGGAACCAAATACATTTCTATGGGGTTGCAGTACAAATGGTGTTGGTAATAGGTTGTGGCAGGACAAAGAGCAGCTGAATTAAATACCAAGATCTAGCACGTTAGCTTTACTGGATCAAGGAAGTGTAAGATGGCACACTGACATTAGGAAAATTATCTCTTTAACTTTTTTGTACTAAGTCACTGATTATTACTTTACTTTGTCTCCATCTCATCAATTTATCTGATAGCAAGAGTTCATCCAAGAAATACCAGGAGGAAGCTCTGACTATATAATTATTCTGGATGAAGACTCTTCTTTTCTAACAGATTCATACCATGAAGGACTAATTCCTTTAAAGCCAATGGGGTCATCCAAGTAGCAGGTTAAGTACTGACAACTGTTCATTTTACTTATGGTTTTTGAAGACCTCGAATTTCAAATAATATAGTCTGTTTAGTGATATTTTCAAAACATTGAATGTAATGGAAGACAATAGCATGTTAGCAGTGGTGATGATTTGTAATCTGTCTTTTTCATATGAATATTTAAAATGTGGATTTTAAAAAAAGGTGACTCTCTTTCTAGGTTAATGCTGAGTAAGGTTTAAAGTTATAAAATTTAAATTTAATTTTAAAAAATGAAATTCAATTTTATTTAATTTTTCTTGGATTTTATGTTTTTGGGGTTTTTTACAAGTACTGAGATCACTATTCACAAAATTCTGGGCCGGAAATAGTAATTTCAAAACAAATTACTCTAGCTAAATATATTAATAATTGAGCCTATGTGTATGCAAGTGAAGGAACTGCTCTATGAGTCAAAGCAGAGAAAAATATTTCTTCTACTTCTTACAGTTCTTGTTAAACTGATGTCCCGTAAATAGGTTAAAATACTTTGGTACATCTCTCAGGTATAAAATTCAGTACTTGCTTTTACTACCATTCATTTAGAGAGCCAGGAAAGGAATTTCTGAAATGTTGCAGTTGCAAAAATCAATGCAGTTGCATTGCAGTTCCATTAAATCACTACTTTAAATCATTATTTTATGTGTCCTAATTAAATATACTATAAATTAATTGTGTTGAAATATCTAAAACATTGCACAGGTGTACTTATGTTTCTTTAATACAGCAAATAAAAATAAATAGTGTCATATTGCTACTAAAATTTTATGGTTCGATACAGTAATAAGGACATTGTTTTAATAAAGAAATTTCAGTGGGACACTAAAAGTGCAGTGTTTATCAAACTGCTTAAATATTAATATATAGACTGTGAAGAACTTGGGAAGGGACAAGTACAGAATTAATACAAGATGTTCTTGCTATATACTATTTTAGAATAAGATTAACACATTAATGGATGATAGTAATTGTACAGCATATGTATCATCCTGTGCAGCACTGTTAGTATTCAAAATCACTGCCACAAAGTTGCTTTTATAATGATAGGATAGAAACTCCTACAACAATGTCTATATAATAGCCATTATTATTCCTTTTTCCTTTTTTTTTCCCATTATAATTTAGATCAATATTGCAAATTTAAAAAAGCCCTGGGAGACCCATACAAAGTGATAATACAAAAATTTCTGAATGAGATTTGATTAAATTTCTATTAAAGAAAATGTCAGCATTTAAACAATCCTTCCTTAAGTCATCTTTGCCATTTTCAGAAGGTGAAATGATGCATCATTTACTGATGAGGTGTTAGATCACAGTGTTTGCAGGATTTTAGGTATTATTCACTAGGTTATGTTCCAGTATTCTGAAACAAATGCAGAATAAATATAAAGGTACCAAAGGAAAGATGAGATAGTGCCCATGAAGCTTTGTTTAATTAGAGCTTTTTGGAAAAACAAATAAATGAATAATGATGCATCAAGTTAATAAAATTCTTTTTTCCATTGACACCTGCAAAATAATGCCTTCAAAATCATGTCATTTAAATATCTTCCAAATAAAAACACATGAAGAGCCAAGCTTAAAAGAAAATACAATCTTAGCATTATTTTACCCATTTATTTTCAGCTGTCTTAGCTCTTAAATAGTGAAAAAACTTTTTTGAATCTCACAAAAAAATATTGTTGTCACTATCCAAATATCTTAGTTATTCAATTTATGATCCAGGACTCATTTTCTCCCAGTTCCTGCTTTCAGCAGTAAAATAATAAAAATGCAAGCTTTAGGAAGACTCCAAATGATTCTCTTACTACAGGAAGTATAGTACTGAGAGATAGTATCTCTGAACTTGAGCAGCACAGTGAGCACAGCACAACTGGGTAAGCAGAACTTCACGAAGACCTGAACAGCCTATTCACATGAAGTCATGCTGGAGGCTAACTTATTTCAGATCTTTGCTGCTTCTGCTCTTTGATTGGCTTTTTATACCTCTGGAATGTGTTTAGAACAGACCTTTTAGACATTTTGTAGAACATCTTGGCCCTAATATTTGGTTCTCTGAGTGCCATCCTTTTATAAATAGCACTAATAGTATTATTACATCTACTATGAAAAGTAGTAGCAATTGTGAGTATGTGGTATTCTGATTTCTTCTTGTTGTCTTTGTAACACCTACTTAAGGGATGGTTTCTGTACTATCTATATTGGTCTTTGTAAAGGTGGCATGGAGATAAATCTTCTGGAAAGAAAACATTCCTTGGTACTACTGCATGAAGAACATTTTCTTTCCTGAATGCTCAAGTATTTGGTTTTTTGGTCTTCTGATTTTTGACTATGCCCAGGGATTTAATGGAAGGGATCATTTCTTCCCACAAATCAGTCAGAATAGCACCTGGCATGTTTCCTACAGAATGCCTGAATATTTTACCTGCATTTTGGGACCCAGTCCCAAATTTTTCTCACTCCATTCTGGAATGGTTTGTACTATTGGCATTTTCTGGTATAATAGCAAATAATAATAATAATTCCTTGCACACTGTTTAGCACCTGGATTCAACAGTTTCTGCTTATCATTTAGGGAATGCTTCTCAATGTCACATTCCTTGCCATCTGTGAAAAAACTGGTAAAAGCTAATTTTTCACCCCTCACACATGCATACTGCACAAACATTCCACAAATATTTCCCTGGCAACGTGAAGGTATGCCTATTGTGTTAAAGTATGTGCCTTCTGAAATGACTTATTACTGAACAGAACTGGTGCCACTTCTAGACCCAGTGGACTATCACTATGCAGTGCTCTGCTATCAGCATATTTTGAAGATAAAGACAAAAATAAAGACAAGTGCAGAAAAACTAGTCTGAAAAATATCCTTAGAAAAATAGCTAGAGAGAATTTCAAATTTGCTTGCAAACACAAATTCTACAAGTGATTCCCTAACACTACAGATGAATTATATTTCAAAACCTGAAAATATGGTTTAATGTGATAAAAATGCTAGTTTTTAATCATGTTGTTATGGTGCCTTTTAACATAAAGACAATGACCATGTTTCCAAAATAAAATCTATTGTATGATGTTAAGATAGGAGATCAAGAGTTACTGTGAAATATAGAGTGTGATAAACCTGAATAAAGATATAATTGTAATGATATTAAATGCCCCAAGGTTATTGAATGCTTTTCAATATTCTAGTTAATTGCTTTTAAAAAGTGCACTAATCCCGGAAAAGTTCTGAATCTCTACAATTGCTTTTCAATGTATATGACCTTTTTGTAAAATCAGTATTGTGAGAGCTATTCACAGATCAATTTGAAAACAAATACTGAGGTTTACTCACTTCATTTGTTTTAATGATTTAAGATAATGAATTTTATTATACTAAAAATTGGATGGTTGAAGTATCTATTTTCATCCCAGAATAACATTATTTTAGGGAAAAGAGAGGCTCGTGGGTTTCTTTGGGGTGGAAAAAATGCATAAATGTTACTCTCAGATAAGTTTTCTGTTTCAACATTAATAGTTACCACATTCTTAGAAAAGTAGTAGGAAGACTACGACTATACTGTTAATATAAAATGTGTTTTTTTAGGATACATGATAGTACAGAATGACCGCAAATATAAATTTTTAACGTAGTTTCAGAAAAGAAATTGTGTTCTCATACCCTTAGATTATATTTTTCTAGGTTTTAATATTGAAACTCATGAGCATAAAAGTTGAAAAAAAAAATTATAATTTCTTTATTGGAATAAATATGATTTCACTTATCCAAGATACAGATTCTAGAATAGAGAAGATTTAATCTGGAAAGACAAATTAATGTTTAATTTTGCTATTTATGCTACCACGTGTTGTCAGGAGACATAGCCTCCACCACTATCAGCCCTTCATTTTTTTTTTTGTATTGCATTATCATTCTCAGTTGTGTGGCTCTGGTTCTATACTACACTCAACTACGAGAAATTAGATTTCAGCCATCAAGTCATTGATTTGCCTTGTCTTGAAATATGTTTCTGGGAATCACCGCTATCCTGGCACAGTAGTTCTGGGAATTAAACTGAAAAGCAGCAGGTCAAATAGGAATATATGAATAGGAGTAGAATCCATATCCAGAGCTATGAGTGCTTCTTTCATATTTTGTAGACAGCATCTATTCTGAAGGTCCTTGGACAGTCAGGATGTAACTATCAGCTTGCAAATATGTATGGGGCAAAACTTGACGCTTCTTCTAAAGTATAACCAAGTCAATCTATAACCTAATTTAATGAGGATTGTACATCAGCAGAAAATGCATCACCTAGGACAAATGTTTAAACAAGGATGCTAAGGTCTCTTAAGTCCACGACCAGAGACAGGCAGGATGCACACATTGCCTGTCTCTAATCATTAACATGTCTGACTCTTTGCATAGGGATAGTTTTCTTTGGTTCTTACAGACTCAGTCAAATGTGCTCTCCAGGCACACAGAATGAGAAATGCTTTCAGCTTTAACTGGCAATACTAAGGACATATCCACTTTGTATTTTGAATGGGGAAGAAAGACATTAAGATTCATTTTCTTGCGGCCAGCATTACTTCTGATCTTTTCTATATGCATTTTATGACATCTGGGTTCAGCAATTTTTCCCTCCAAAACTTTTGAAGATGTTTCTTATTTTAGCTTCATCTGTAATTATCTCTAACATTAGTATTTTGAATAATATGTTTTATATATTCTCTCTTCATATTATGTTCAGCTTTATGAAATCAAATCAGGCTTGGTTGCTATGTGATCATGTTGTGTTTGCCTATATTCTGTCTCCTGCATTATTTCTACAGCCTTTTAACTCTAATACTCTGCCACAGTGCTTCTAAATCACTTTATCCCAAAATCAAATTACAAGAAAAAGCTGGAGAAAAAAAAAAACCCTCTCATTCTCCTAGATGATTCTATTTGCTTTTCCTTATAATGTGTATCAGTTTTTTAAATATATCTCACAGATTTTATAGCTTAGCTGTGTTTCTTATAAATAATGCAGATGAAAAGTCCTGTATGAATGTATAGTCTAACTGTGCATTTAGAGAAACACAAGTTAAGAATCCAAGCTTCTCATAGGAAAAGTAATCCATTTACTCTGCACTTATATATTTGTGATTTAACAAATAGATAAATAGATAAAATGAAACACATTCGAAGGATTTAGGATATCAATTAATTTTATGGCTCACTTATTAAAAGTTCACAACAAATTCAGTTCCCATGAAGCAGTGTAAGTTTAGCATTGGCACTGATATGACTATGAAAGTGTCCCAACACATCTGCCAGGTAGCAAGTAATATCTTTATCTTGCAGGGTAGACTGTGTTGTAAGAGATGTTACATGAGATAAAACTTGCACACAGGAACAAAAAAATGTTGGAACGACATTGAAATATCCATAGTAAAAAAGCAAGTAGAACATGCATAATGGTTTATGTGTGTTTTGCACATTTATATAAACACTTAAGTATTTAATGAAACATAATACAGAATCTATGCATATATATGTTCATAAGTATATATATTTGCATACTTTTCAATGTTTTGCAAAAATATTACATGATTCAGGATTTGTTAAAATTAGACATCTTCAGTTATTCTGAGAACATTATTTCTCTCCTGTATTATTTATTTAGACAGGGTTTTTGAAGGATTTTTATCTTTGTGCTTCAAATGCAAATTCAGATGCAAATTGTCTCAACAACATACCAAGATTAGCAGCAACTCCACACAGATTGCGCAGAGGGAATGAACAATTTTCCCAAATTTCTTAATAAATCCACTAAAAAGCAAGCTTTCTCTGGGCTGAATTTTAATCCCAGAAGAGAATTCTCAAGTCGTTTGCAGTAGCTGATCAAAAGATTTATCTGAGTTATGTTCTCTCTTTTGATTCCACCACCCTGCAAATTCTGAACATCTTGCTCAGTGATGCAGAAGATAGCATAAAGTAATTCAAACTTCTATTACAACTCACACCATCTTCTTTCTTGGCTTCCATGAGTGGGTACTCATCATTCAGCTCCCCAATTTTGAGATCCCTCATGCTGCATAAAACTGGAATGTGTCTTTGATAATATGAAGTAGCAGAGAAACTCACATGTAAAACTGCTACCATCCATTTGCTTTCATATTACTGCCTGGCATCACCTCTAAACCACAGTTTCAGATGTGTAACTAGAGGCTCTGTTCATATCATAGTGAAAAGACACATCATTGCTTCTTTTGACTAATAACACAAACTTGTTAAATCAAGGACATCTCACATTGTGGTCTTGCCCATAACTTCATTTTTGTCGTTTTTGTTAACGTTTTTGTCGTTTTTGTCGTTTTGTCGTTTTTTGTCAGTTTCTTAGGTTAGATTTCTG
>WEZZ01003877.1:0-18588 GCA_013400585.1 Chloropsis cyanopogon
CTGCTGTGCCACTTGAACACTCACAAGTCAATGAAGTAGGATGGGATCCACTTGGGAGTACTGAAGGAACTGGCAAAAGGGCTCGCCAAGCCTCTCCCCATCAGTTATCGTCTGTCCTGGTAAGCCAGGGAGGTCCCAGATGACTGCAGATTGGCCAGTGTGACAACCATTTGCCAAACGGTCATAACAATCCCAGGCAGTGCTACAGANGCAATCCATTAGGACACAGTGACCTGCTGTGCCACTTGAACACTCACAAGTCAATGAAGTAGGATGGGATCCACTTGGGAGTACTGAAGGAACTGGCAAAAGGGCTCGCCAAGCCTCTCCCCATCAGTTATCGTCTGTCCTGGTAAGCCAGGGAGGTCCCAGATGACTGCAGATTGGCCAGTGTGACAACCATTTGCCAAACGGTCATAACAATCCCAGGCAGTGCTACAGACTGGGGGAAGAGTGCCTGGAAAGCTGCCCAGTGGGAAAAAGCCTGGAAGTGCTGGTTGACAGCAGCTGAACATGANGGAGGAGGCTCAGGGGAGAATTTACCATTCTTTACAACTGCCTGCAAGGAGGGTTTAGCAAGATGGGGGTTGGCCTCTTCTCCCAGGCAAACAGTGACAGGACAAGAGGGCATGGCCTCAAGCTGTGACAGGGGAGGTTAAGGTGAGACCCAGCCTGCTTCAATCCAGACAGAGAAACAAAGCTCCATAGAGCCAGATAGAAGCTAACTCTGACTAATGGCAGTGAAAAGCAGAGAAACCAGCACTGCTGCTGCATCACAGCTGCAGACTGTGTTTAAGCCCTACCACAATGTGTGAGGCAAACAGATAATTTGTTTTATCCAGCAAACACGCATTTTACCTCTAAAATCCTAAGGCAAGTTATTTTAAGAAAATGGATCTCTTTTTGCTGTCCACATGTTTGTAGAGAGAGCTCTAACAGATTAAATTAATCTCTCCTAATTAGATTTTTTACATCACAATTGGATGATGGTAGGGGATATTTTGCTTTCTATGGTCAACTACATCTGCTGCTCCTGTGACCCATTTCTGATTTTTAGCTTTACAAAGGGATCCTCAGAAGTAAACAGAGAAAGCTTATGCAGGGCCTATCACTTTACCTGGGAGGGTAAAATACAGTTCAGCTTATGGAGCACACTGCACAATTTCACTGTAGCTCTAGCCACAGTCATCACTACGACTTAGCTATTTCCTAAAGACCTGTAGTTTGTGCCAGCAACAACAATATTCCACTTACATATCAGAAGATAATGAAAGCAGTAAGTGGAAATAGATGTTTGGTGACAGTTCTTGCATTATGCAAGAACTTTATACAGTAGACATCTCATAATAGAAAAGTTCCCTGTGATGTGCTCCATGAGCACCTATCTGCAATATGTGGGGTCACATGGCATGTGTGTTGTGATATCCCCTTACCTCACACACATAGGCCATAGTTTTAACAGCTGTTTTAAATATCAGAATTTTGTTTTCTTATTTCCAGGCTTATTCCTGACTTTTGACTAAAAAATTAAGTCTGATTAAATGCTATTTGTCCAGCAAATTATAAAAACATCCCCACTAATCTCTCCAGTACCACATGCAAATATTTCTGTAAAATAAGGAGAATTTTAAAATTACCTGAAAAGATAGCTCTGAAAATATGCACACTTAGGTGTATTGGGGGTGCTCATGGGCCAGCACTTCTCATGTTCAACAATGCTTTCCAGCAGCCAAGCCATCTCCTAACCTCTGAGACATTTTTATGCATGTAGAAGATGGCCCTCGACACAGTCTCACCAGAAAGTTAACACAATTAATGCCACCACAATTTTGTCTGGACTAACTGTAGGAGTGGGTGTATCTAAATGTATCCTATATTAATGAACAGATATATCTATGTGTATGAAAAGAAAAGTACACACACACAGGTTGGGGCTTTCTGAGTTAAGGTAAGCTTTGCACCCAACTATCTCAAACTACTGGGGAAAACCCAAGCTGAAGCTTTCAAGGTGTTCCTATGTATTTCAAAGGCCTCCCACTGAAATAAGGAGTAACCTGAAAGACAAGAATGGGAAGTTCTGTCAAACCAGGATCAAATGATAAAACATCAGAGAGACTAAGAAAAGGACCCATGGAACTTCTGTTTAAAAGGTATATTTCTATGAATCAAAGACAATCACAATCAGACTTTTCCATGTCAAACACAGAGAAATGTGGAATCTTAAACAGATCCCATTCTTATGCAAACCCAGCAGTGGGCTAATCACCCCAGTCTGTGGATAAACAAGCACAAAGCAGTGGAAACACACACTGCATGCTTCCTGCTTCTGGCATAATTCAGCTTACTTCATATAAACACTGTTCTGTCATCCAGCTGCATAGGACCTGAGGAGGAAGGATTTTCCTAGCATGCACCTTCCTCACACATTTACCATTTTGGAAGATTTAAGATAGCTTTTTCTTCTACCTGTGAGTGAAATGCTTTCCCAGGGCCCTTTGGATCTCTAAATTAGAAAAAGAATTCCCCTCTCTCTACGAATATAAATGGGCATGCAGATAGAACATTTTATTCTGAAAGGCTTGTCTCCAAAGAGTCCTCCTGTAAGTCTTACTTGCATGAATATTCTAAATAACACTGTTTGTAAAGATCAGACATTCCCTGTCCCTCCCTCCCCCCCCACCCCAACCCTCCCCCTTTACTAATGGGAAGTTGAAACTTAGGTTTGCTTTATTTTCCCAACATAGTATATGTATGTGGACAACTGGGATGGCCCAATAAAAGCAGCTCTACAGGGAAACAGTGGGTGCTGAGGACCAAGGACCCATCCACTATTTGCCCAAGGGTTACTTCAGATGAGCTCCAGGCACAGACTGAAGGTGCAGTAGCAGCTGCAGCACAGCAGGTATAGTGCTGAGGCACACGTTGCAGTTTAGGTTCAGAACTAACTTTGTGCACTCTGAGACCACTCTATATGGTGAGCCACAGTGGTATGTAGCAAAGTCACTCAAAAAGTACAAACACGCTCTGAGCTAAGTTACCAACGTTACCGTACGTGCGCTGCCCTCGCGAGCGTTTCGTGTCAGCTTTCAGATTAGCTCCATGAGGCCTCTGCTACACGGAAGCTAAAGAATTCATAGATTTGCAAGCAAAACACAGACTTCTTACACAGAAGCAACAAAAACCTTGAAAACTTACCACAAAAGCTTACCTCATCTGTGAGCACTGCTGAAAGAGAAAGGTTTCTGAAGGAATGTTCAGCTTGGCAGCAAAGAAACACATATCTTAGGTGCAGTTAGCACTCGCAGAATAACACTGCTGCTCAGTTGTAAGGAGATTGTTTTAATCCCCTGCTTGATACAGAACAGCTCAATCTGCGAGTTTAGGGACTCGTGAATAAAAATACTCCCAAATATCCAATATGACCTACCCAAGCACAATCAAGCCTGTACCAGGATGTTGATATTTCCGTATTTCTTCAGATCTGAACAAACCCCATATCTGAGAAGCTGGTTTCAGAAGGGTAGTTCTGGTAGCATCAGGGGCCCTACTGAACAAACAGCTGTCATGACTAATTAGGTCAGCGACTTACAGAAGTCGGTACTCTGCCAAAGCTTTAAGAGGGATGAAGCAGTGCATTACGACTTCAGAAAATGCAATTACCAAACAAATCTGACGGCAGGAGGTTTCCTACCCAAAGTTCAAGCTGCAGAGCTCTGGTACTTTGCGTGATCCACAGCCTGTCACCTGGGGCAAGTGGGTAGGATTGCTGCACTTCCATTGGAGTGAAGCCATTTCAATGCAAGACCGAGGAAAATCTGCATCTGAACCAAAAGAAACAACAGGGGCCAGCCGAAACATTTCCAGCTCCAAAGAAAACCAAGTCTTTTCCACTAGGCGTAAGGCTCTGCGGCCGCCTCCTCATGCCCCCTGAGGCGGCCGCGGGACCCCGCTCCCTCACAGGGCGGGCGGGCCCTCAGCGTACGGGCCCGAACACAACACGGCCGTGACGCCACCGTGCAAATGTTTACGAAAATTGACAAATTAAGAAGTCACAGAGTGGCCCCGAAGCCGCCGCCTCCCAGGCTCCCCCGGAGGCCCCGCGGCCCCCGGGTTGGAGGGTAGGCTCGGGAAGAACCCCCGGCCCCGCCCCGCAGCCGCTCCTGCGCTGCCGCCGCGCCGGGCAGCAGGCTCGTAACTCTTACAGAGCCTGCAAAGGTTTTCCCTTTCCAAAGTCGTACCCTTGCTACTTCTCTTGTATTACATAAAAACAGTTGAAGGCATTATAAAGGTGGGACACGTAAATCATCTTTTGCAATGGATGTTTTCCCTGAAATAACATGGGTTTGTAAAACACCTACAGATCCCCACGCAGAGGCACCGCGGCTCTCCCTGCGCCCGGCCCAGCCCGCTGGCACCTGCGGCGCTGCGGGAAACACCTTGAAAAGAACAGAAACTTTTCGGACTAGCAAAATATGGAAGCAGATGTTACGTAAAAAGGAGTATGGCAAGAGCCAATAATAACTGGTATTATGACTTGATTAAGAAACGTTTGCCTGTTTCTCACGGCTCAGTATTCACCGTTGTAATTCTCCATCTCAGGATCCTGCTCTGGGGAGTACTAGGCACCTCCATCACACTAGCTGAACAGCTTTATTAAATTAAGAAATTAATAAATTGAAAGGTTTAATTAATTTCTTAAGCCATTAACATATCCAATGTTTGACATGCTAAAACAAACATAGTGAGACAATCAATTTGATGATCATTCACTAATTATTTTGCTATCTTGTGGTCCTAATCAATATTGATCCTTTCACAACTGTGCTATGAAGTTATGATACACTGTCTTTACTGATTCATTAACCAGTTGTGTGGAATATATGTAATCCACTCCTCCCTTGTTGAAGTAGAACAAATTCTTATCTATATCAAGAAGCCTTTCCACATATTTTGTTCTGAAATTCCCAACACCAGTCTAAGAAGACAGCAGCACCTGGGACTTTCAGCTTTTCTGTAATAAGAGGCAGCCCCCCAAAGAAATTACCTTGAGCATGCCCAGAACCATCCAGTGATAGGATGGCTTTTGCCAAGAATGCAAGTCCTGCTTCTGTGGAAATGTGACAAGGAATCAAAGTCCAGCATTGTGAGTTCTGGAAATAAAAATCAGATTATGTCCACTGAACAGAGCGTGGGATTTTATCTGTGGTGTTTTGGGAAGACTGGCAAAGGTAATGGTGTATTAAAGTCCAGTGTATTTCCTGTTGCAAAACCAGAAAATCTTTGCCATACTTTGAGAGTCATCTTGGTGCTTACGTCAGTAGAAAGGACCATGCTAAAACAACTGTACTCTATAGTATGCAAGAAAGGGTCATGCTAATTGTAATCCCATAAAGAAAAGCGTGCCACCCCCTAGTCCCAGAAGACAGATGCAGGAGAGTACTACACTACTGCAAAGGCCAAACATCTGTATTTTAATAAGTTAGAAGAAATCCAGATATAGAAGCCATAGAGTCACTGAAATGTTAACACGTTAATATATTTTAAAGCAAATATAACACAGTGTACACATAAAAACCATTTAATACAAAGTGAAAACCTTTAGATACACCTACTAATGCTGATTTTTGGTTATTTTTATCTGTTTCACGGAAACTTGGAAACAAAGCTCTTCATTTCAGTTACACCAGGTTAAGTGGTAAAACTGATCTACAGCAAGCAAATCACTGCCTCTTCATTCACCTGGGAAAGACAGCACCAGGGCAACTGAGTGTGTCCAGAAGGGCACCCAAGTGAAACAGGCTGTGCACATTTGCCCCACTCACTAAGCTATACAAGAAACCATATGTGAATTGATTGCTGCTTCTGAATAGTAAAGCTCAGTAAGTGCATCCTTGCTGTACAAAAAAAAAAAAAAAAAATTAAAGTGACAACATAGAAAACTGGCAACAGATAACCATGTCTGCCTAAAATATACACATATGATACATAACTATTGCCATGCTGGCTAGTATGGAAGCCTGTTCAAGAGCAAAGCTTTAATTGCACAGATTAGAAAATGAACAAATGCTTATACAGAGCAAAGCACTAGCTTTGGTTTATGCTTAGACAGTGAACATTAAACCTTCCATTTTTATTATAACATCTATTAAGAAAAATAGCTGTTTCTCTATGAATAAGCACTCCATTCCACACAATGAAATGAAGCTCAGTGTCTTAACTGTGTCTAGACTGGGAATGTATTACGTCTTTATTGAGAGCTACTGAACTACAAAAAGTTTGACTTATTTAATTCACAGTTCCCCAGGCCTCCCCCCATTTTTAAAATGCTGCATATATAAAAATAACTCCAATATGGCACAGAAGTGGGATTCTCAAGGGAAGGATAAAGGGGCAAAGGGAAGCCTCCACTGGACAACATCAAAAAATTGCATATAGTCCAAGAGGAATCTGCACCCTATACAAAATGAGCTTCCCTGTGTTCCAGTTCTTGGATCCTTTTTGGTCTCAGTCTATGGTAAGCAGGCTTCAGATCTGTGGAGTGAATATCCTCTGAGCTAGCTTTCTGTTCATTTGTGTTTTGTTCAGCATCACCTGATAGAAGTGCAGAGCTCCTAGCCAGTTTCACAGTATTACCCTGGGGGAGCACAGAGCTAGCACTGGTTGGTGCACAAGCATTGGCAGAAGAACCATCTCCATTTTCTTTTGATTTGCTAGAGGGTGGTTTATAAAATGTCCCTGGGGGTGGTTGCAATGTTCTGGGTGCCCTAAAGGCAGCAAGAGGATTACCATCAGGACCATTCTCTTCTGCTGCTGTCCTTCCTGACCCGACAACAGAATATGGCTTATTAGGAAGAATGGCTTTAGCTGAATTGTTAGCAAGGCTGCGTGATGATGATAAAGCACCTGCAGTTCCACTCTCGAGTGCTCGGATCTCCTGGGGCGCATTAGTCACGATCATTGCTGTCCTTGCTGTGATATCATACTGTTTGTACTGCTTGTCCCAAGCTTTTCGCAGCATCTGGGTGTCGTAACAAGGCAGTCTGCAGCAGGTATCAACAGCAGGGAGTGCCTTCACCTCTGAGACTTCTTCAATAGTAGGGCTTCTGCCCAGCTTCTCTGCACTTACTGCCCCTGCATTTCGGGAATTTCTTTCATTCAAAACACACGGAGGAAGTATTCGGTCTACTGGCAGGCTGACAGGGCGAGACGCTGGTTTTGTCCTTGGAGCCCGCAAGGGAACCTTGGCAATCTGACGGTTGGGTTTTACAGCAGGTAAGTTCATTTTGCAGGGGTCCTCACCTAGGGAAATGAACGGATCGTTGTCTTTCTCTGAAGCTGGACTCACAACATCACCTAGAAACACACAGAGATGTGACTGGACCTTTTCACCAAGAGAAATCAGCAAGGCTTCAATGACCCATTGCTGGTTAGTATTTTAATGGGATAACAGTTTTTAGGGATAGCTTGTATACGTACTAGCAAAGGCCTACTCTAATAAACGTAAGCATTTTACTAGCAGTAAAACACATACTGTACAGCTGTAGTCAAAGAGAAAACAAACAAAGAGACACTTCACTTTTTGGCTGGTGCTTTGCCATCCCTGAATATTTTCAGTTTTAGTACGTTTCAGGATGTCACACTGTTGATGTATGGGACATGACTTAACTGGTAACATCCAATGAAAATCAGTACAATTAAAAGGGAATATCCTAAATGAAGTATGTGAAATCATACGTACATTAAACCAAACCCCTGTAGTAGCATAGGCAGATAAACAGAGAAAAAAATTCAGAATTAGGTTAGCAAACCTGGGGTTTTTTAAGCAAAAGTACTGATAATCCAAAATGCTCTGATGATTCAGTCAGACATTTACTCTTTCCAAAGTCTTCTGGTGTAGTTCCAGTGAGTGGCAATGATACATATTTTGGGGGAACAGTGGTCAAAATACACAAATTTTGGTATTAGTTTACAGTGTTGCAGTGGATTTCAGAAATCAATAGTCACAGCATAATTATGACTTTTTGTTTGTTTGTTTTCTTTAAAACAAGGGAGAAACCAAACCACTGTTATATTCTCTTACCAAATACTTTAAGCTCTGATTCCATAAACACAGATTTCCTAAAAGCCTTTAGAAAGATTCTCTGTTCTTACAAAATTCTCTGTTCTTACAAAAATAAACAGTATATCAAACAGTGATGAACAGGTTTTATCACTTCCTTCTGTCTATACTGCAGACCTGCATGCACTATAATCTAAAGCATCCAGGGCTCCTTATTCACCCACACCCAGAGTTAACAGTATACTAACCAGTTACAGATATATCTTCTTCTTCTTTTGTATTCTTGCTGTTCTTCGACTCCAAAAAGAGTGCAGCTGTTTCTGAAGCTCTTTCACATGGAACTATTTGAATACTCTGCTAAAAAAAGTCAGAGCAGAAGTAAATGAGAACTCAACAGAAAAGGCACTCATCAAAAAAACCAACAAAGACTTATTAGAAATGTGCTCTGGAATGCTCCAAAATTTAACACAAAGTTAATCAAGTTAATGTGGCACAGCTAACACTGTGGCAGCAAAAGAGTCACTCACTTCCTTTACAGCAACAAATGATTTCCTCTGCTGCTGTGGCTCCTTCTCATCTGCTGATAAACCAACTCTGACTGTAACAGCTGTTTCTTCAGAATGAGAAGTGCTCAGAAGTGGTTTCAATGAGACATCAAATATCTTTTCATAGTATGTTATGAGCAGCTCCACTACCCGGGCCTGATAAGGGTAGTCCACAAGTGATGACAAAGAAACTGTAGCATCAGTTTGACGTGGTCTGATCAGAGTTGGGCCAAATATTATGCCAAGGTTGCTGGCTGACATTTTATTTTCATCACACTGTTGTGTAACTCTGCACAAAGAAGGGAAAAAAAACCAAACCAAAAGAAATCCCCAAGTGTTAGAGGGTTTTATTACTTCAGAAATACTTTTGATATTAAAATCTTATGTCTAAAGAGGGCAAGAGACAATAAAAAACAAAGTGGGTTTGGTAGGCAGGCAGAATCTTCAGTACAGATTAAGCCACATTTAACAGCGGCTTAACTTCCCACACAGCATCTTTTTATGTCCTATTTGTAAAAGTTATTTGTGGCTATTTGGCATTTCTGGGGTTGGGGAAAAGAATGTCTCTTGTTCTAAGTAATAACATAGCTATAGCCCAATATTACCCATTTTTATAGGTAATCATCAGTTTAATACATCATCATACAAACCAGCATTTGGAAGACAAGGAAGTGAAATGTGACTGAAGAATGGTTACTAAGAGACATAATATAAGTTTCAATTTCCTGCTAAGAGCCACCAAATCATTGCCCTATCTTTGTTACATCGCAATTGAAATCATATTTAGATCCCTGCATGTGACACCAATTACTACTGACCCCAGTGCCAGCAGAGAATCAAAAATAATGGAGGCCAATGCTTTTCCTGCTTTCTTTCCCTTTCATATTCTTCCCTCACTTGGGAATTCATTACGTGGAAAAAATTCCAGCAACAGAACAGTGTCTTCAAAGGCATGTGTGACTTCTTCCTCAACAGTCATCAAAAAGGTCCAAGAGATTCCTAGCATGCAGCATGTAGCAGTTAAGTCTCCAACATCAGTTTGCATTTAAAGTGTTTTCCTACCTGTGAAGGTGTCCAATAAGGTACTGAAGAGTGTTATAGTTTGGTACAGGCAGTTGTTTCAGAAGATCTTTGATTTTAATGATGATCCTATTCAGTTCAATACAGAGTGACTGTCTTGTCTTTGCTTTGGGGCTAGCTTGTTTAGCATCCAACTCCTCATTAGCGTTCTGACTTTCTTTTGCAAGTCCAATAAACTCATTGTAAAGCCGAAACAAAATCAAGGGCTCTGGAAGCTGAAGAAATATGAACATTTCAGAAACATACTTAAACCGGAATTTTAACTGCTTCCTTCCTGTTTTTCTTTAATTTTTTCTGGTCTAGCATCTTTTCTTAGATGATGACATTGTTTAATCCTTGTTCATTAGCTCAATCCCCAATTCTTTCAAATACAATCCCAGCTAACAAAAAAACTCCTTCCTACACCGTTTTGCAGAAATCATTTGCTAACCTTTTCCTACAATAGCTCCAGGACTGACCATTTATCACAATTTATCGAAATAAGATTTCAAGAAAAAAAAAAAAAAAGATTATTTCAAAATCACTTAATGGTGATGGTCATAAGATTGGAATGCTCATCTCTGACAGCCAGCATGAGGGAGAGGACAGGACCATTCAGCTAAAGATTATTCCTTTCAGGGTTAGTAAATTTTCAGAGTGACTCAATAATTTCACTGGGCAACATCCCAGCTTCATTTTTTCACATACATATTGAAAATGTTTCAGAAAATTCAATCATGACACTTTAAAGCTCAATTTTAGAAGAAAAAGATGGATAATCCCTCCATAATGAACACATCATGACCACTATGAGTGTTTCATGCGATTTTTGTTAGCAGGTATTAACAGCAATATATCAGCATCTGTCTGCATGAAGAGGCAAGAACATGGGAATCTTTTAAACTCCATATAAGACAAGGAAATTCACTAATCAGAAAGGTTGTAGAAATTAAACTCTACTATGAGTAGACAAACAAAAGCTTGTTATGCATATAGTACTAAGCCATAACATCCATGTGGAATACATACTGTAATCCCAGCTGTTTTCCCAGCCCTTGTCACAGGCTCCATGTGTAAATAAAGAAGCCATTGCAGTTATACAAGGCACCTGCCTAATCTGCTGCTGTAGGACTGCTGAAAAGGGGTGGTTTTTTTGTACTGTATTGAAGAAATATACTACAGGACTTTGGTTTTCCATCTGACCTCTCAATTCCATACCTGGCGGAGATACAGCTTGAGAACATTGCTGATATCGTGTGCATAGAGTTCTGAGAGCTCGACCAAATCCTTTCCATTTTCAAAAGCTTGACAAAGCTTTTCAACTCTTGATTTGGCTCCATTCACACGATAGATGCCCTAAAATTAAAAGATGAGCACAACTCTATTTCAATTTGAATGGAACTTGTAAAACACAGATGATACTGACAGCATTAAAATCTTAAGAGAATTTTTTTTTTAAGATTGTGTCAAACTTAAGGATGAACAAACTTGAGCATACCTTGACATTCAGTGCTCTGCTTTCAATTTCTGATGTACACTTTTTGATGATGAAAGGAATGCCATCAGGAATATTTTTAGCAGCTTGGGCAAATTCCACTCCAAATAAGTGAAGCCTTCCATGAAGTTTTTTGTGCCCACATTGAATAGCTAAAGTCTCTAAACACTTTTTATGGCAAGCAAGTGAACACTACAGGGGAAGAAACAAAAAAAGTACATGGCTTCATACAATCTGACACCATAAAAATATTTCTGCTGTCACCCCATATGCGAGTAAAACAAAGAATTTGTTAGTATGGTGTGCCTCTGCTTTAAGTTTATGGTGATTATACAAGTCACAAACTCCAGTTTTTATACAGAAACAAAACTCCCAACTTTACATAAATCCCAAGCAGCGATTAAAACTAATTTTCAACTTACCTCCTCACATTCAGCTCCATGAAATACTACTAAGCCGTCACATTCTCTGCATTTAGATGGAGCTCTCAGCTTCCGCAGTTTGTGTGTTTGTGCTGCTTTGGACATATTAGCATTTCTAAAAGGTCCTGGAGAATTTGCAGTTTCAGATGTGAGATCATTTAAACCTGAAGAGAATTTCCCTGTTACAGTCATTTTATATCTACTACTGGGGTGGTAGTTACTCTGATTTTTTAGAATTGTGCTGCAGAACACAAGTCTGTAAATAATGGCAACTATCAAAGTAATCAAAAACATTTCAATCACAAGGAGGCAACACTACGTTGCAGTTCACATAACAGAGACATTAACTATCAAACAATCTTGTGTAAAAGCAAAATCAAAGAATCATTTTTGCTTTATTAAGTATTCCATTTTCTCCTCTATTGTGGCAATGTGAAAATATTAGGGCATTTAAATCCAACTGCCCTGCATCTCAGGCAACAATTCATGGAAGTTTAATTTTACACATTTAGAAATCCTGTACTAGAGGATGAAAGATGACTTGTTTTGGCCTGTAGTGTTTCTGAAATGCTTAAAAAAATGAATATTTTGCAGCAAGGAAGAATTAACGCACACTCATGGTAGCAGCCACACAAAAACAAACTTTAAAAAATCACTGACTCTGGGTTTCTTGTAACCACATCTAATATTTTCTGGAGGATTCTAAAACTAGAAAGTATAGCAACTGGTTCTTTTTGCGTCCAAATTTTTTCAGGCAATTTACTTAAAAAGCTATCAACAACTCTGTGAACCAAACCGCTTTGTTTTACAGATAACTTAAAATCATCACATTCAGTTAATTGACCAGAAAGCTTCTTGCATGCTCAAGCATTGATTAAACAATACCACTCCAAGGGAAAGCTTGCATTCATTAACACATTCCCAGGCTTTAAGTCAAGATCTGAATTAATACTGTTTACCACAGGTTCACTCCTGGAAGGCAAAGTATATATTTAGGAAATAAGGACTAAGTAAAAAATTTCCTAAGGGCTTTACAGAGCAAGTGCCACAAATATTTCAAAATTAGTTTGAAAGTACTGCAGACATACCATAGAACTATTTCTGATAATCCAGTTATTCAGGTTTCAATGCCTATGGCAACATTGTTGCTATACAATCAAAATTCATTTGAAAATTAGAAATGGCCTGGTCAAATCTAGGACAGACATTACTGAACTCATTTATCTTAGCTGAAAAGGTGAAAATCTCAGTTACTACCCTAAACATTTGGTTCCACTTTTTTCCAATTTGCCACTTATCAACTCTATGTATTTGTGCATTTCACATCAAAGTTCAGAAGTGGTCTCATATCAATCAGTATGGAGCTAACTATAAATGCAAATGTCTGGAGGGAATGGTTAGTGGATCATTCGCTTTACCTCAAGAGGGTGGCGACACTAGCCATGTTCTATGGTTGCCCATACAGTAACCTAAACATGCAAAGGCAATTCTGCACCACTTCATTAAAATGACTTGAACATTATGCTTCATCTCTCAACCTCAAGTGGATGCATATTGTATTGAAAAGCAATGCTGTTGGCAATCACACCTTGTTAAAGTACTTTTCTTAAGAATATTAAAAAGAAAAGCCACACACTAGCAAAAAACATCTTCTGGGGACTCCAGGTACAGAAATAACATTACCACAGTCTGAAGGAGATGGTGGCTCTCTTTCATCAAGATCATCCGCAGATGACATAGTCCCAGTGGAAGGTGTTCGGGGAAGTCGTCTTTTAAAATCCCCTAGCAGATGAGAAAACTTTTCAGGAAGATGCAAGTACCAGTCACACCCAACCGTTAATTTTTCATTACATGCTCTGCTCAATACTTGTTTACTTAACAATGATGTCTTCACTAATGTGAAACAGTGCAAGGAAAAGACTTCAGATGAGTATAGCAGTGAGGGTAGCTGTACCTGGGCTGGCAGATGGAGAATCCATGGACCGGGACTCACTGCTCCCCCCTGCACTTTCAGAGTCACTGCACATTCCTCCACTCTGGTTGCCAACTGACCATGACCTGAACGGTGGTGGCCCTCGCACTGCTTTTGAAAAGAAAGTCTGCTAATTCCAAATGTCAAAGACAAAATTTACTTTTTTTAAAATTAAAACTGTGAGTATATTCAAAATAGGAAAATTTGCACAAGTTACATGAACATGCAATATAGTGAAAAAAACCTCAGGGCATATATTCCTGTAAAAGCTTCAGGAGCTAAGAAAACTCATTTCAGAAACTTCAGAAACTTGGCAATTGTGCTTTTGCAGAAGACCTGCAATCAACAGAATTTACAAAGCCAACTGATTTTCAATTGCTAGAGTTTCAATTGAAAGAGTTTAGTCCACTGAGTTTGACACAACTTGCTGTTTGAATCTTACCTTTCTTGTCAAAGAATCTAGGATCAGGCAGTTTTCCATTTGTCCTTATTATGCTCAAGCACATAATGTTTTATAGGCTTTGAACTTTATAATACATTTTTAATCCTTCAGTGTTACATTTCTGACTGAGGCACCAAGCTTTTTTAAAATTTATTTATTTAGAGACTGAGCTCCAAAAGAAATATAGAAGAACTACCTTGAATATCTGTGTTGCTGGAAGACCTCTTCTCTCTAACCTTTTGTGAACGATGATAAACTGGGCTTCCCACATCATCTAATGTCTGAGCAGGAAAATCTCCTGAACACTGAGATAAGTTACCATGGGATGTATGGATGCTGTTTGTTGATTGCTTATTAAAAACCCTTCAGAAAGAAAGAAGTAATTTGAAGAATGAATAAGACAGAATTTAATGAAAAGTAATGCATTTTTTTAATCCCTGGGCATGAAAAATGCTACATTTAATTACTATTCATGAACATAAATTTTTGACATATCATTCTCATAATTAAATTCCAAAATGAATAAATAAAAATATTAAAAGATGAGTGGCCATTTATTTTCAATTAAGTATGTGAGATTTCTCAGTGTTTTCTCTCCACCCAGAGAGAATCAGCTTTTCCACATGTCTTCATGCATTATAAACATTATCTTGCAGAATTTGAAAAAACAGCCTATCTGTTCATCTGAAGCTAAGAATAATCAGAAGACATTGTATTCTATGATTATTCTTTCCCCGCCAAAAGATTCTCTGACCAGCCATCAGGACCATCCACCTATAAACACAAAGGTGTTCACATACTGTCCTTTTCAAATGCACAGAAAATGTGTTGAAGCTGCCAGAGTGTCAATCCATTTTGAAAATCCACTCTCACTGTAAGAGCAGAATAATGTTAACAGTAATTAACGTAAAATGCTGAAGCACCCTGGGGACAAAATAGCCTGCTGGCCAAGTTTAGCAGTCAGGAAGCTTGTTCCTTAATCAGTTCTACCCTATCAAGCTTAAGGGAAACAGAGACTGAAAAACATTCAAATTTGCATTTGTTCAATAAACAGTCCCTTAAATTAATGCAGACTCAAACAATAAAAATGATCAAGCACATGAAGAATCACAAGGCTGTGACAAAGAAACTAAAAGGTGGGGAAAGAAGAGGAGAAAAAACACATTCCTATAAATGTCAAGCAATGAATAGCTGGGAGAACACACAAAGTGTTGGAAATTTCATGCTCATCAGTTTCTCAGGGAGCTACATAGTTAAATCTCCCAAAGTCAAAGTTTATGAGTATAGCCAAAATCAGTCTTAAAAGGCAGGAAATTTACAGACAAGAATTAAGACTCTCAGCTTTAACTTTGAATTTCCTGCCTTTTGTTGGTAGAGGTCTGACTCAAGCATTCGGTTTTTTGTATTTTCCTTTTGAAAAACGATGACGACGCTTTCCTGTAGAACTGTGAAACACACAGATTGAAATGGATATTCTGGTGCTTTAGTGCCAAGATGACTATTTTACAACAAATTAAAGGTGAAAAAACATTTGGCATGCTGACACAAGGAGCTGTCTCTATCTTGAAGTCTTTACTTCCACATTAGCTGGAGCTTTCACAGTTTAACAATAAAAATTTCTATTTCATACAGGTTGGAAAAAAAAAATTAAGTTATAACACGTCTCTACAAATGGTCACTGAGCTTTTTTTCAGGCACACAGCATGAGATAGAAATCGAGAAACACTTCCTGCCAAAAAGTTGCCAAATGTAAACAGTATCAAAGAAGCTACTGTATGTAGCAGCAAGGATTGTAGAAGAGGAAAACCACCTCTTCAGACTTGCTAAACTCATTTTCAAGGACTACTGCCACAAAACACTACCAAGTCCAAAATTTAAATTTTTCATACTAACCAGTATCTACATTAAAATAGTAACAAGCCAAGTCTTGCACAACAATTGTCAATGTTTTAGCAAGTATTATTGCATGAAATGACATTCTGCCTTAGAATTCAGAGGCAGATTTTAATGTCAACATTATATATAATCTACCATCTAAAAGATGTGACAAAGAATAGTAAAGCGTGCTAAAACACCACGATTCCTTTAGTTCCTCCAAAAATATTGTTTTATTGTTAAACACATATGCCTAAGCGCTGCATTCTAAACCAAGCAGTTGCCACCTGTACTTTGGCACTTACCCATCAACCTGGGAACTCTGGGTTTCAAAACAACCTGACTCAACAGGAACACCATCCTTTGGCAAACTTTTCACAAACTCTGAATACTGCTGACCAGGGTCATAGAGTTTGGCACTCTCACAGAGGGACTGGCAGTTAACTGGCAGAGATACAACCTGAGCATGCTGCAGCTGGAACAGGTTAACTGTTGCCTGTTGGGAGAAAAAGATTTTCATTATTTGTAGATCATTTACTAATAATTTCACTTACACTTTGCTCAACTCAAATTAATACCCTAGCAGATTATTTGAACAATAAGACTAGAAAACTTCTAGAAAATAGTAACATGTTACTTTTTGCAGTCAATTTTCAGAAGACTTGCACAAGCTCCATCTGTAATAGAGACATGAGTACTTCTTTCTGGGTTATTGAATCCTCCCATTAGCAAAGGCAATTCCAGTTGCTTTTCACTTTGGGTTGATCAAGATAAACAGCAAGAGCTTTTCTTATCAGAAAGGTTTTTTTCATGTTCTGGAGGGAATATCAGTCATCACTACAATAATGAAGTAGTTGGAATTCCAAATCCAAGTGAGCTCCGTATTGTCTTGAGACATGAAATGGACAAAACTCAGTCCCAGCAGATTAACCTGAAAACTTTCTTCATTAAATCACCTAACAGATCTAAAAGACTTTATCACATGCCAGAGACCAGAAAAGGGGGACACCGCATAACTGCTTTGTCAGCTTTTGGGTTGCAAAGTAGTCTGCAATTTACATATGCTTGAACTGACAAGTCTGTCTGTACTTTCTACTGTTCTTATGGGCTGGTTTCAGGGTTGCTTGTGGAGCAGGGTTAAGTTTGATGTCTTATTTTCCCTCCTCCCCCAGCATTAAATTGTCATTGTCTCATCTAAACAAACAAAAAAACCTGAACAAAAAACCCCAAACATCTCTTGGCACAATGAGTTCTTATATCCTTCAAGCTTTTTTTAAAACTGTGCATGTCATATGCAATTTTGACCATTACTCCCCTATTACACCGAAAAATTAGTACATTCTACTAGTCACAATGGATCCTGCAGTAACTGAGACTGCCAGCAAGGCTGAAGTGTGTTAATATCCATTTTGGGCTTGATCCAAACATCTTTGCTAATGCACTAATCAAAGCAAAGAAAGCTGTACTCTTAAGCAACAGAGGTACACCTCTGCCATCAAAACTTTGAAAAGATACTTTATAAGGATTGTGCAGTCAGGGTGCTTGCAAGGCAGCAGCTTATGAAACACCCAGAAATGTTCAACACCACCCCATATATATTTTTAACTCCTACCAGAAAGAGAACACAAATAGATTAAAAGTTTTCCTTCTTTTTCTGCTGGCTTGACATCTGTCCTTTGAAAGCCTTCTATTTAAAATGGGGCTTATGAGGCCTTCTCTTAGTTTTAACAACATATAAATATCTGCGCAAAATGTATTTTAAAAACCGTGCTTACAGCTTTAAGGGTAAGATCACACTGGTAAATAAGCTCCCGAAGCTGTGTTAAAACATCACTTTTAAAGCTTTCCAAATAATTTCTTTTTTCTTCAACCTCTGCCATGCTTGCTTTATAGTGTTCATTGGCTTCTTCGGCCTAAAGAAAACACAAGTATAAAGAGTTGATGGACTACAGGCCTGGGTACTAGAAGCAAGAAAAAACTCCACTGAATATGCTTGTATTTGAGATTCCCTTTTAAGATAAAAACCCAAAGGCGCACAGCATGATTAAAATTAAAAATGTGAACTCAACTTACTCAAATACCCTCCTTGGGAAAGCGTGAATAAAACCAATATAGACTTAACTTTAAAAGCAAGGAACAAAACCTCTTTACCTTTTGAAGAGCTTCCTCTTCTAGCCTTCGTTTTTTCTCCAGTTGCTTGCTGAAATCTTTCACAAAGCTTCCACTTGAGTTAAGATGCTCCTCCTCAGCACGAGCAGTACAGGATTTTGCCTTTTCATATTCATCTTGACGCTGTGTATACAGCAACTTGGCTTTTCTGAGAGCAGCTTCCAGCTCTTGCTGCAGAATGCAGCAAAAGATAAAGCAGAAGAATAAACATTAATTTTTCAGTTATTTAATGTGACATTTAAAGAGATGCACAGTACACTGTATGCTGCAGTACAAAGTACACTGAAAATGAAAGAACCTCTTACAAATGCCAGATTGCCATGAAATGGACAGTTACATCCACTTAGTGCTAAGTTCTAGAGACTATGTGTGAATGTAAGTGCATAACAGGCTAGTTTGAAAGTTTCATCCTTGTGAAGAATTCTAGACTGAACAGTTAGGTATGAAAGAATTACCAACCATTTTTTTCTGTTCTCGCTGCCAAAGCTCCTTGATATCTTTCCTTTGTCTATCCAACTCATTTTTCCTTCCAAGAAGAGGCTAGATAGGA